>JANRGW010032150.1:0-25346 GCA_024733675.1 Psilopsiagon aymara | reverse complement strand
CCAGGGTTTTGCAGCTATTATGTAACTTCCCCCCCCCCCCCCCTGCAATTTCCTTGTTTAAAACCTTTGGATATTAGATTGCATGTGTGTGTGTGTGTGTGTGTGTGGTTATTGCACAGATAGTGATCTGAACATGACTGATTTTTCTACACAGCCTTTACAAGTGTTTTTTTGCTTCCTCCAGGCCTCTGTATCCTTGAGTAAAGGCACACCCAGCTACCGACTACATTCCTTTCCAGATGACATGGCTGTTCAAGGGAAAGCTCTGATGATGTGATGCCCTCTCATCTGTGTTAATTAGATCACTTCCGTAAGAGAGTGTTGTATCTCACAAGTAAGTATATTCACATCTGTTCTAAACTTAAACATTTATTACAGCTAGAACTCTCTCCTTCACCAAGCTGTATTTTTTACTGAATAAGAGAATTAACTGCTATTGTACCTATGTTGTAGGCTAAAGCATCATTTTTTGCTAATCTGAAAGTGATTAAAACTGTAAGACTAAATTTTCATAGTATTGTTGTTATTCTATGTTTAGAAAACAGTAACTTCCTTCTTTGGACATAAAAATAGGATGTGACCACCAGCCTTTATAGAAAATGACTCAACATGTTCAAGTTCATGGAAGACAATGCCACTTCCATCACAATGGGATTGGATTAAGTGATAAAAGAAGCAAACCACAAGCATGACGTACAAAGTCTTCTTATCATTACTTCTTTCTTCTAATTACAGAACTGTGCATTTAAAAAAACTCAAAACAAACCACCAAAAAAACCCCAACCAATGACATTCTTTTATCTCCATTCCGTGTGTGGTTCAAATTTTTTTTAATAGCACAGACTTCTTTTGTTTATCTGAAGGATTTACAAAGTACACTACTTTGAGTATACCCCATTTGTCATACATTTTTTAGCAGCAATTTCAGTCTGTATTTCAGTGGCACACCAAGCAAACAGATAAGAAGTTCACTTTCAAACTTACCCTTGGATAATGAGCATCTAATAGTCTGAAGAAACAGTATGTTGTAATTTTTAATCTACATCACTGCTTTGCATTAAAGCCCTATTTTTTTATTTTATTTTTTTTTTTAATGTGAAAGCCCACGCAGGTGAAAAGCCATGTGTGATGTCTGTTACAAAATAAACCATTCAACATTCCCTGGAAAAATCTCATGGGTTTGGGGTAACTTAGTAACAATTACATAGGGATGACCATAAAAAGGTGCACAGTTCCTCCCTTCTGTCCGGGTGTGTATTACACAAAAAGGCTTTAAAGGGGTCAGTAACTACATCTAGTTGTTTTCATATACTTCAGTGAAGAAGAACTGTATATAAAAAGAAAGTTTCTATTCCCCCCCCAAAATAATGGAGAAACAGAATACAATGGAACAGTAGATGTATTACATGAAATTTTACTACAGAAGGCGTATATGTGCATCATACACATTTACACTTTGAAAAAATACAGTTTGTCATGCAAATGAATGATTTTATTTGCACTTGTGGGTATTGTTTGATAGGCTTTTTTGTATATTATGCTCTTACTAATAGTTCTGTATTAATATAATTTTCAAGACACTTCTGGACACGTGGAGAAATGGCTAACGGATAAGGGGCACATAGATGTGGTGCAGCTGGCTGAGTAGGAGTTGGGTAAGCACCGAACCCAGCTATTCTGATGTTGCCAATGCGGCAAGAACACGGTGCCCCTGACATTTCGGCCAGTATGAAACAGGAACAATGTTGCTAAGCTAGGAATGTTCGAGAACATTTGAGAAGGGACAGGATAAGCACCCAGTGGGGAAAGTTGGGGGGGGTTGACCTTTAGAAAACTATCCAATGATGAGCTCAGGCTTTGCAATATGTATTAGCTGATTAATGATTCTATAAAATGTAAGGTGTTGCCTAATAAAGTTGAAGCTTGCTGATCACTCATATTGAGCATCCAAGTTTCCCTCGCCGCGACAAATGGCACCCAAACAGGGACCCTGACGACCTCAAAGAGGGGCTCTCAGGAGTTAAGACCCCCAAGGAGCAACCCGAACTGAAAGGGGGCCGCTGGACTGACCCGAACATAAGGGGAGTCACAGGAGGGGAGGTCTGATCCTGTTGGCCGCTGTCCGGTGCAAAGGGAGGGTCGGTGCCTGGCAGCCCGGGTAGCTGGAAGTGCTGGTCTCCGCAGCCTGAGCGACCTTATAGAAGAGTCTCAGCCGACGAACGCCGCCGATGTCTTGCAGGGGCTGCAACAGCACGCGCACTGTTTATAGGTATGGAAAGACAAGCGGCGTATGATCTCCTAAAATGCTTTTCAGAAAAGCGGGGAGTTAAGGACATAGATTTAGGGAAGGAATTGGCGGGTCTACTCGCCTATGGGGTTGCCAAGGGTTGTTTTGGGGATCCCAACACGGTCTTTGATGAGGCGGAGTGGCACCGTTTCGGTGATAAGTTGTGGGATGCTGCCATTGGAGACGAAAAGATAGCCAAAAGGTGGGGCAAGCTGTGGCGGGCGGTCATGAATACGTTGAAACAACATCAGGTGGAGCAGAGAGCTGCCCAAGCAGCCTCAGCCCGCCTTGGTGCCCCTACTTGTAAGGAAAAGCATGACTGGGGGGGGGTGGATTGACATCAATGTCCCCTTACCCACTGCCGCCCGCAACCAATATGATACCCATCTCTCCGAGGGCTATAGGTGGTGTTCCACCCTTTGTGTTGCTGGCAACGGGCAAGCTGTCGGTGAATATTACCTCCTCTAGCCCCCCAGTGACAGTAGATAATCAGGGAACTGAAATCGAATTGCGGCAGAAAGGCCAACAGATTGCAAGTGAAAGGCAGAGAATGGCAGGAGATAGCTAACCAAGCGCTACTGGATGGAGATAGCGAGGCGGTAGAAACCCTCTCAGCAGCTTTTCCTGTAGTATACACCCCAGCTCCTGATGGTGGCATGATGGCTATGCTCACTACATTGGATTGGAAACTATTGTCACAGCTGCATGCCACCGTCAGTGAATCAGGCATTCATGGTGAGCCTACTCGCCAAATGTTGAATTATATCTGGGGAGGGAATTTACTGCTGCCCACTGATATCAAAAGTCTCATGTGACTGATTCTTACTCAGCATCAAATGCTGGTATTTCAAGCTCACTGGCATTCCCTAGCTCAAGAATCCCTGACAATGATAAGACAGCCCGGAGACCCCCTTTTTGGCATTACTTTAGACAAATTATTAGGGCTAGGTCAATATACTCGGACAGAAGCACAGGCATTGCTAGGACCTGACAAGCTACGGGAATCTATGCAGCTGACACGTCGCGCATTGGAGAGAGTGAAGTCCCTGGGAGGTGTCCCATCATATATGAGCATAAAACAGGGTAGGGAGAAACCATTTGGAACCTTTGTTGACAGGGTGGCTAACGCTATCCAAGCTGCGGGAGTGCCTGAATACATGCACGGTGCCCTGCTAAAGCAATGCACTATGCAGAACTGTAATAATATGACTCGCAGCATACTTATAACCTTTTCTGGCAATTGGATGTTAGAGGAGGCACTGGACCGTATGACACAGGTTCCAACGGGTCCTCAGGCAATGTTAGTGGAAGCGGTAAAAGAATTAGGGGCAAGTATTAGGGAGCAGGCTGTGTCTTCCCAAAATCAGGTGTTAGCCGCTCTTGCTCCCTTGCAAGCGTCCATGGCAGGACCTTCAGGGAAGAGACCCTCACAGTCGCTATGTTTTCGGTGCGGGAAAAGAGGCCACTTCCGAAGAGAATGTCGCAGTGAGTCCGTGTGGTGCCAGAACTGCCAAAGTAACAACCACAACACTGTAGTGTGTCGTCGAGCGTCGGGAAACGGAAAAAACAGCGTGAAGGGACCTCGCGCAACGACACAAATGACGGCCCCAGACAAGGCTGCCTTTCCAGCACAGACGCCTTCAGCCTTCACCCAGCCACCAAAGCAAGCCTCGGCCTGGACCTGGCAACCGCAGTAGACTGTACACTACTTGATAACCGACCACAACACCTCCCCACTAGAATTAAAGGGCCCGTGACAATAAAAGGTCAAGTGGTGGGCGCACTGCTGTTGAGGCGCTCGTCCGCCACTTTAAAGGGATTGACTGTTATGGTGGGACTGATTGATGCTGACTACATCGGAGAGATCCAGATTGTAGTAGTACAAACCTTCTTTCCACCAATGTATATTCCAGCCGGATCAAAGATTGCTCAATTGATACCATTGCCTCATTTGCTACAAGGATCAACACCCCCCACCACTGCTCTACGCAGTGAAGGAAACTTTGGTTCTACTGGAGGTTTAGCATTGCTCACAGTGGACTTACAACAACGGCCACGACAGCAGATTACCCTGACTTTTCAAGGACAAACTATCAAATTAAAGGCGCTCTTTGATACGGGAGCGGATGTCAGCATAGTAGCAGCACAACAATGGCCCGCAGACTGGCCTACAATATCCTCCAGCGCTATGGTTGCTGGAGTGGGAGGAGTCACGATGGCACGGAAATCACATCCTTTAGTTATTACTTTAGGAGATTGCTCAGTAACTTGCACGGTATCTATTATCCCGTTGCCGGAAGGTGTATATGCCCTTATTGGACGCGATGTATTGCCAAGATGGGCATAGTCTTGACTACAGAGCGACCTTTTTAGGAGTGGCCATTGCCTGGACTTTCCCGATCCCACTCCGGTGGACAACCGAGAAGCCGGTATGGGTGGAGCAGTGGCCCTTAAAAAGGGAAAGTCTTTTACAAGCACATGCCTTAGTCCGAGAGCAGTATGTCCAGGCACATCTCCGCCTGTCAACTAGCCCTTGGAACATGCCCGTCTTTGTAATAAAGAAAAAGTCTGGAAACTTTCGCCTGCTGCATGATTTACGTGCAGTCAATAATCAAATGCATCCTATGGGCGCGCTGCAACCGGGTTTATCTAATCCAGCTTTGATTCCACGAGAATGGACATTGCTGATAGTTGATCTTAAGGACTGTTTCTTTACCATCCCATTATATGAAGCAGACAAGCAACGATTTGCCTTTACCCTGCTGGCTATCAATCGACAGGGTCCTGATCAGCGCTTTGAGTGGACTGTCCTACCTCAAGGGATGCGTAGTTCTCCTACGATATGTCAGCTGTATGTCGCCGCCGCATTACAGCCACTTCGTCAATTATGGTCAGATGTTCTCATCTATCACTATATGGACGATATCCTCTTCACACAGCCACTGCCATTTTCGTCACAGGAAAAGGTTCACATCACCACCCAACTCAAAAAATGGGGACTAATAATTGCAACAGAAAAATTACAAGAAAAGGCACCTTGGAACTATCTTGGATGGAAAATCACAGAGAACTATATTCAGCCACAGAAACTCACACTTGACATTGAGGTGCGTACTCTACATGATGCCCAATGACTTCTTGGAGTTTTGCAATGGCTATGGCCAGTTGTGGGTATACCCAACGATCTTTTGGAGGAGCTACGCCCCCTATTAAAGGGAACCAATCCAACCGCCAAAGTATCCCTGTCATCTCGACAAACAATGGTGTTACAGAGCATTGCGCACATGGTAGCCACCCACGTTACCTGTCGGCGACAGGCAGGCCAGATGATAAATCTCACAATCTTGTATGGCAAACGTCACCTTCTTGGTGCACTTACGCAGGACAAAATAAAAACGGGGGAGGGTGACGAGGAACAGCAAGGCGTGTTGGAATGGATAGCGCCGCCGCTACAACCCCGAAGAATGATTCAAGAAAAAGTTGGAACGATTGCGGACTTAGTAAAAAAAGGCAGGCTTCATATCCTGCAGGTTCTGGGGGAACCTCCTGCAAAAATCTTCTTGCCTCTTAAAAAGGAGGATTTGAACTGGTATCTCCAGAACTCCCCAGAGCTACAATCAGGCTTATTAGAGGACGGACCAAGTATTGTTGTTAAACCACTAAAATCGCCCATATTGATGTGGATGACAAATCAGGGCTGGCTGGTTAAACCCAAACGCTCTGCCAGACCCTTGCCAAATGCACTCACAGTATTTACAGACGCTGGGAAACGCTCACAAACAGCTGCGGTCACCTGGAGGGATGAGTGGGGCTGGCACTACCAGATCCTCGCTGCTCAGCAAGAAGACTCATTACAGACACTGGAGCTTTTGGCAGTAGTATGGACATTAGCATATTGGCTAACGAAACCACTGAACATTGTAACGGATTCATTGTATGAGGCAGGAATTGCTAGTCACATTGAAGGTGCTATGATTAAGGAAGTTAGGAATATGCAGCTTGCAGAGTTGCTGATGCAATTACAATGAGCTATAAACCAGAGGACAGCCAGCTATGCTGTATTACATATAAGAAGCCACCAATGGGAGCAAGGGCTGGGAGAGGGTAATGCTCGGGCTGATCGCCTAGTAACAGCTGCCACAGAAGCCCCACTATCACCCCACTGTCGGGCTCGTGAGGCTCATACTGTATTCCACCAAAATGCCCGAGGCCTTAGTCGAATGTATGGGTTGTCAATGGAAGAAGCCAGAGCTATTGTCAAAGCGTGTCCAACTTGCAGCCACCACAACCAGGGTATGGGAGTGAATCCTAGGGGGCTGTGTGCAAATGAATTGTGGCAGAGGGATGTGACACATGTGGCAGCATTGGGGCAGCTAAATGTATCCATTGATACATATAGCCACATGATATGGGCCACCCCCCAGCCAGGGGAGAAGGCAAGGGATGTCAAGCAGCACCTAATGAGTTGTTTTGCCATTATGGGGGTACCACAAGCTATTAAGATGGATAATGGGCCGTCATATGTAAGCAAAACAGTTGCTCAGTTCCTGCAACTGTGGAACGTCAAACATATAACAGGCACTGCTCACTCTTCGACAGGGCAAGCGATAGTCAAAAGGGCTAATGGATCCCTGAAAAGATACCTAGATAAGTATCAGGACATAGCAGACCCCAGAGAGAGAGTTGGGAAAGCACTATTTGCACTAAACCATCTCTGTGTCTTTGGAGAATCGAACGAACCCCCTGCCATTCGGCACCACACAAAAGAAGTCAGGGAACCATCCCCAAGGATATGGGTTTATGATAAAGAACCCAAAACCGGAATGTGGAAAGGCCCAACCGAGGTAATTTATATAGGCAGGGGTTACTTTTGTGTCTGTACTTCCGCAGGAAATTTGTGGGTCCAGAGCCGGTGGACAAAACCGGCTGTAGGTCACACTGGAAGGGAACCAGCACCGTCGGAGGCTGAAAGCTTATCGACTTCGTCTGACCATCCAGCCATTGCACCACCCAATCGGCCAGTGGATTAATTACGGAAGCCTGCGCTGGGATGCCCCTGAGCAATTAGAACAAACTATAATAGCCCTTGGTACACTGCTGTTCCCATTTATAAGGGAAAAACGAACGTGTGTTAATTGTGGGGCTGTTAATTGTAGGGCCTGGGTACAGCTCTGGTGTGGAGGCTGTGGGCGGTTACTCTGGGTGCATCAAAACCAACTATCATCATCTCACTGCCCAAGCTGTGATTATATTTACAATACACAAAATATAGCCAGAGCCCTCATTAAGGCAACAGGACTACCGGGGTACCAAGGCCTGATATTGTATGAGTCTCGGGAAAAACGGCTAATAGGCCATTTGCGGTGGGAAGCACAGAGAGAGGTAGAGAGGATCAGCACTCAGGTGCAAACTAAGATAGTTAAAGCTAGGTGATAAAAAATGCATATATCGGCCTGTTACAGCAATTTCTTCACTTTAATGTTGGCAATACTACCGCAAGAAGTAAAAGGCGTTCCAAGGACTGCCTTTGACCCCAAAGAGAATGTGTGGGTCATGCTAGCCAGAGCGGTAAACATCACGACCTTCTGTGCTAGTTTGTCCACCCCTAGTGCTCCTTTTATTACTTGTTTGATTGGAGCTCCATTTAATGATAATTCGTCATGGCCTGCTCTAAACCAATCATGCCATGCACTTTTAGGAAAGTGCTCGTCATTAAAGTGGGGGACCAACGTGTCGACCATGCTTAGCAAATATGATAGCTGGGATGATAGCTTGCCTAAGGGCCCATAACCACAGGAGATAGAGCTGGTAGACTCTATAAATGCCTCTTACTGCATCTTTATTAACAGTTCCAAGTTTGACTGTAATGAAGGGCACGCGGCACCCTGTAATGTCACCACCTCGACCCTTAGATCTCTGATAGGAAACATAACCCACTGGACTTCTACCTGGTGCCGACAATTACAACAAAATGTTAGTGACCTGGCACCTGGGACTAACTAACCCCAACAATTGCCCGCGGGATGGTTTCTTAATTGCGGCAATCGGGCTTGGAATGGTATCCCTAGCCAGCCGATAGGAGGGCCCTGTACAATTGGCCAAGTCAGTTTAGCCTTACCTCACCACCATCCTAACATGATCCATCCCATTCGACGGCAACGGCGTGAGGTACAAGTCTTGCAAAACGACTATGACGATAATGTCAGACTATGGAATCAATGGGAAACAATATTTGCCTCTCTGTTTCTCCCCAATCTCGCTGCTGCCCGAGCCCATAAAAACCTTGATACACTCTCCTGTGGGTAGTAAAACAAGCTAACTTGACTTCCACGGTATTATCAGAATTGGCCAGCAACATGGCCAATTTACGACATGCAGTATTGCAAAATCGAATAGCCATAGCCTTTCTCCTCCTTGCACATGGCCATGGTTGTGAAGATTTTGATGGAATGTGTTGTATGGATTTACACGATAACTCAAAGTCCATACATAATCAAATTCAGCAGTTAATTGATCACTCTCGACAAATTAAAAAGGACCTGGGGCTTTTTGGTCTAGAGGGTTTGACTAACTGGTTTGGCCTGGGAGGATGGTTAAAGAATCTTGTGCAAAGTTTGTTAATGCTTATAATAGTGGCTGTTGGCATTTTTGTTTGTCTTAGCTGTGTCATATCTTGTCTAAAATGCTTATCTGAAAAGGCAATAACTTGTGTTTTGCTTGCACAGAATGAAAACGGGGGAATTGTGGAGAAATGGCTAACGGATAAGGGGCACGCAGATATGGCGCAGCTGGCTGAGCAGGAGTTGGGTAAGGACCGAACCCAGCTATTCTGATGTTGCCAATGCGACAAGAACACGGTGCCCCTGACATTTCAGCCAGTATGAAACAGGAACAATGTTGCTAAGCTAGGAATGTTCGAGAACATTTGAGAAAGGACAGGATAAGCACCGAGTGGGGAAAGTTGGGGCGGGGTTGACCTTCAGAAAACTATCCAATGATGAGCTCAGGCTTTGCAATATGTATTAGCTGATTAATGACTCTATAAAATGTAAGGTGTTGCCTAATAAAGTTGAAGTTTGCTGATCACTCATATTGAGCATCCAAGTTTCCCTTGCCGCAACATGGACAGGTATACTTAAGAAAAATAGACTGTGTTTTTTTAACAAATGGGTCAGTGCTTAAGTTTCTGGTTTTTATCTGCACGCATTTCATAGCTATTTGTTTCTCAGGTAGCCTTAGACTTTGGTTGGCACCTCAGAACACACACAAAGCATATCCTATATGTGTAGACAACTGTGCTGTGGTTTGTTTAATACAAAGAACTGGTGTATATTACCAAGTTTCACCAAAATAGCTATGTAAGCAAACGTCCCCTGCCAACATCTCCAGGCCAGCAAAACCTCTAATGTGAACACAGTCTGAAAAAAAACAAACCCCAAAATGAAAACAAACCAACAATTGAACTTGTGTCAGCTTAGTTCATGTTGTTTTATAAGTTGATGTAATTCTGCTGGCAAGGAAGCTATGTGAACATCTATAGATGACTGCTCAGACATTAATTTCAGAAACAGCTGTGCTAATCAAAAAATTGCACTAATGTTTGTGTCTCAGGGGTTATTCCCCTTATAGCAATGCCAGTGGAATAGGACGTACAAACACTGCTCATCACATCCGTACAAAAGCAGATTTCACGTAAGCAATTTGGAGCAGTGATTTGGGAAAAGCTGTATTGCCTGGTTTGCAAACAGCTGAAGCCCTGTCAGTAGTCAACATGCTACAGCTGTTGCTTTAAGTTTCTTCACTGAGGTTAGCATGGCTCCTCCCAAAAAGACAGTTGAACAAAATACATAAAATACATAGGCATGCCATAATCAGTTTGTCTTGGGTAGCTTAAACTGCTGGTGAAAATGAGGTTTGCTAATACAGCTGACTTTGCACATAAACAACTTCACATTTGTGGAAATCATGGTAGTGTTAAAAATGACAGAAACACAGCTAGTCATTATGACTTTCATAATGACAGACTTTCAGTTACTCCAGATAGATTTGGAAGATGATTTTGGGCCAAATTATCTGGGATAAGTAAGTCCTGAAACAGTCATGTAAAATAAACTGAGACATGATCTGTTGTTTCAGACTAGAAGTCCACAATTGCAATAAGAAAAGAAGAAATTCCTTAATACAGTATGATCTTATTGGCAGGAGGCGTTCTGGAATAGTAATGTCAGTCTGGCTCCCTGTGTGAACTCTGCTGACAATACCAGAATAACAACTCAGCTAACAAGACTGAAATACACAGGAGAAGCCGCTAAAGAAGAAAAATATTCTGAAGTAGCTCTGCAAATATTAGCTGAAGGGTAGCATAGAATAGTGCTGTAAATCATACCAGCATGAAAAATACTTTTTCTAGCCTAACTAATTTAACTTGCAGGAAGATACAGTAAGATAAAACATTTTTTTCTTGGTAATAAAAACTGTGTGTATGTCATGGTTTAAGCCTCTCAGCCACACAGTTTTGCTCGCTCACTCACTCCCCCCTTCTTTCTTTCCCCCACTCCTGGAGGGATGGGAAGGAGAATCGAAAGAATGCAACTCTCACAAGTTAAGAACAGTTTGTAACCAAGGTAGAACACAAACCACTGATCAATAATAATAATTACAAGGGAAATACAAGGGAAAAGAATACAATTGCTCACCACTTACACCCAGCCTGACCAAGCAGTGCACCCCCAACCCTTCTGCGCCTCTGCCCTCAATTTTTTACATCCTGGGCATGATGTGCTGTGGTATGGAATACCTCTTTGGTCAGTTTGGGTCAGGTGCCCTGCCCCTGCTTCCTCCCGGCTTCCTCTTCCCCCTGGCAGAGCATGAGACTCAGAGAGTCCTTGGTCAAACCAAAATATTCTGAGCAGTAACTGAAAACATCGCTGTTACCAGCACTGCTCCCAGGCCAAAAGTCAAAACCTCAGAGCTGCACCAGCTAGCAAGAAGGAGAAAAATGACTGCTACTGCTGAACCTATGACAATGTACACAGGGGTTTTCTGGTGTAGATTTTACCAGGAAACAAAACTAATAGTTAAATTACAATCATTCAGATTTGCTATTTTGGAAGAGTCTTCCAGTTTGCATTTCCTGGGTCCAGTTCAGAAGGTGTATGATTTGCTCAAGCTTAGCAGAACATTTAGAAATGAGACTGATTATCCTGACATCTGCTATTGCTGTTAGTGTAAAATATTTCAGCTGTTACCTAATAGGTGTACAGACACAAATAAATGGAAGAGCAGTGTCATATACTTCATAACACATTATGAACATGTGCTGTTGGTTGTGCTTGTTGCTCAGCCCTCTGTATTCACTCTTGTAGAAGACAAGGCCTACATAACTTGTTCTGTGTATTTTTGAATTGCTGAATCCTGTTTCCCCTAGCAACTAGAAACAACACTCATGATCAGTATTCCCTGTTTTTGTCATGTATTTACTTTTTGCCTGGAAAGTCATCCTTGGTACTGATTTTTAATTTTGCGGGTGAACAAGCAGGGATGAGTGGGAAATTGTTGATCTAGGAAGCATAAAAGTTGACTAGTATAAAACCAGACATTTAAGATGTGGTCCTGCCATTGAGCACATACATGACAGCAAGAATAGTTGCCAAGGCAGAAGAAGTACTTCTCTTCAATGTCCCTTTTCGAAGAGCTGCACAGGGAAAGGCCTGCAAGGGGGGGTGTAAGTATGTAGACCAGCAAGTGAATTTAGTCTTCAGGTGGACAGAAACAGACAGGAGGGGACACATGAACATCTCATGCTTGGCCTGGGTTCAGTGACCCACTGAAAGATACCAGCTTCATCAACACCATAGGCTAAGACAGCTCCCCTGTGACAGGAATGGTTATGGTGAGTACACACTTCTCCTTCAGACTGTTTGCTGCCTGCCAGCAAACCTGAACTGCAGTCTCCACCAAGAACTGAGAAATATTCGTGAAACTTGTAAATTCTTAGATCTTAGAAGATACATTTGGATGTAGAAGAAAACAATGGTGATTTTAAAAGCCATTCATGTCAAACTATTAACCAATTCCTGAAATTCAGAGCAAAACTTTTTACAAGTTTTGTCTCAGTAACAGACGGAGGGATTTCTCTAAAATTAGGGTTTGCTTAGGGCTTCTGCTAAAGAAAAACCTAACAAGACAGAAATTCTTCTGTTATCTTATGGTAGATTTATGAACACAAAACACGTGAACAGCTGGGTAGAGAAGCTTCCCAACTTCTGCAGTTCTGGTATTTTAAACATCTGTTCTAAGGAGTACTATTTGAATGTTCACACACACACATAAGCATGCCATGGAATAAGACAGATTCCATAAAGTGAAATTCAGTTTCAGACTATTTACTTTTCTTTTTGGAAGGAAAAAACCCAACCAAACTTAAAAAACCCATCACCACCCTCCCCCCCCCTAAAAAAAACAAACCAAAACAAGAAACCCGAAAACCAACAAACCCCCCAAAACCAAACCAAAGTAAGCCCACTTTCACAGAGGAATAAATAGGGAAAAGGAAAGAGTAAGATCAATAGAAGGCTCTTACATATTTAAGGATGGTAAACAATGTTCTTCATGCGTTTTGCAGCATATTTGGTCACTATGGTTTGTGTCTTAGCCTACCTATTACCTACATTTTGGGCCAATCAGAATGCAACTATTTAGAGTTGCATCCCTGTTACAAACTTCGTTATTTTCACAGATGGGGTGAAAGACTGCCTTTCCTTATGTAGTTAGAATAAGTTTGAATAAAGAATCTAGAAGAAACAACTTGTAAAGCTGATGAGTATGGTAATTCCTAAAATGTATTCTAAAATTTATTACATAGTCAAAGTTGCACTTTTATATACATAAAAGCACTCTGCTCACTACCTGCCATAGAACTACTGGTAGCCTTTAAAACTTGCCACATTTCAAACAAATAAAAATCCATAAACCTAAATGAAATAACAGTATTTGCTATGGATACAAATAATCTAAGGGACAAGTGAAATTTCAAGATACAACTGCAGTAATAAAATTGCCACAACTTATACATGAAAATAAAATCATCAAGAGTATTTAAAGAGATTGTGCTGTAATATACCCGACCCTCAGCACAAAGCCAAGCACAGTGTGAGAGGAGACTTCCTTCCCTTTGTTTAGAGCAGTAACGACCAGCAGAGCTTTACTCGTGGAGTTTTGCCAGGTTATTCCTAACCTTGGGACTTCCTTTCCTACGCACTATCTATTGTTAATCTAACAAAGTCACAGCATAGGAAACAGGCCTTCTTACAAAAACTAGGAGTGAAACAAAGTCCCCATTCATACCTTTGACTTGATACATGGACACGTTTCCTAAACAGCACTACACTAAATTTAAACTGGTAATACATTTAACATTAAATTCAAAACACAGTGTTAAGACAAAATCTTAGTTCAGTGAGGTTTCTGTTAAATGAGAATTGTAGGCCTAATGCAAAGTTCAGATATTGATTTTATTTATGTATGTGTAGACCTAAATTAACTTCACCGCTGTTTAGATGAAAACAGTTTTCCACATGTAATTCAAGGAATATCTAATTAATTAGCCAGGTGAAAAAATACTTAGTCCAGTACATTAAAAACTCATGAGAAAGCGTGTCAGGGACAAGCAAAAGTGCAAGAAAATAAAGCTTACAGGAGATCCTAAACTCACTTCAGAGATGAGGAACTGGTTCAGAGACTTAAACAATATATTTTACAAAATGGACAACGATTGTATGAGTTCATTCAAAGGATTAAAAACCAGAGCAGGAGGAAGAAAAGTGTTGCCTCTTGAGTTTGCTCAGTGCTTGAAAGAATACAAACATTTTTCAACACCAAATTATGTTATCCTGAGCTTTAAGAATTGGGAGTTATATCCTGTTCTTAGCTAAGTGGCTTAGTAAATTCATTAGCAGATAAAGAAAGAATGTTTTACAGTTATTGAAAACTGGAAGTTCTATTGTTTTCAGTTTAAAATTAATCATGAATTCAAAAAATATAAAGTGAAATACATCCCAAGCTAAGTACTGAAACAAACAATTCTTACTGGAAGACAAAACACCGAAATGATTATGCAGCAAAATTCCTCCTTTGTAGACTATAAAAACCAAGCTTTCTGCCCCCTGCTGTTTAGACCAGGAAAAATAAACTGGGATACAAATCTGTTGAGACATGTAGAGCTAAGGCTGAGCCTAACTTTGCTTTTGAGAAAATAATCCAGTTTGTACTTGAACTAGTTAGATGTTTAGTTGTTCTGTGCACTTAGACACTGCACTGGCATGACGTTCGCCTGAATTTAGTGCTCCATGAAAAAGGCACCAGGGAGCCACTCACAAGTTGCTAACTCGGTAAACCCAGACCTTACTGACACCCACAGGAAAGGCAGCTCTGCAAAACAACGTTAAATCTGACATACAAGTCAAAAGTTCTACATCAAGGTCAAAACATTATACTCCATATTCAAAAGATGTTATGAGTGAAGCAGTACTGCAATACACTTAGAACTTAATTGATGTTTGTAAATTGCTTCAAGGTTAAAATGTTGCATTGCCTACAGATTGACTTTGATTGGTCACTTTGGAAAAAAAGTTACTGAACTTTCTAAGACACAAGCAGCTTCTAGGACTGGTACCCAAAACCTCTATTTTGCTGCTATGAGTCCCAAACTACAGCTACACTGAGAAGCTGGAATAAAGAGAAAAACCTGGCCTACATATAAGCTGTTCTGTATTTCACCTGAAAATGTAGACCAATTACAGGGGGAAAAAAAAATACTAATCAGAAATCCCAAGTAGTAACACTTAATTACCTTTAAGTACCACATACTACATGTGAAGAAAATTTTGTGACTCTATGAAAAAAGTCACCACATATGAATGGTAAACAAAACCTGTTACTGACTTACATATAGGGGAGGAAATGAAGTTTGTTCACACAACCATCACACTACACAAAGTAATGGCAGAACAAGCAACTCCCTTTTCCAGGAAACTGACCTCTTTAAGCAAATGTTACTGATTAAAGCATTTTTGCCAGACAGGTTTCTTTTGGAACAGTAGCTCTCAGAGGTCCAAACATTCAAAGCAACAAGAAAATAATGCATTTGGGACTATATAGACACAGTCAATGCAGAAATCTGTGGTGACACTAAACACACAGCTACTGCCAAGATCCATGTGTTACAGTTCTGTTTTGCCCATCTGTCCTCTTCAATGGCTTTATGCTGCACCCTCACTAGTGACAGTATATCATTAGGAAAAATATTTATCCTTAGTCCCAGAAGCTACAAACATTTGCATTAGATTACAACTGAGAAATTATTTTTGACATAACCTTTGTTAAGACCTTTCTTGAAAATGGAAAAGTATCATTTACATTGCAATACTTGGCTAGTCTCCTTTGTGAGCACACTACCCAAGCAGGGGGAATAAAATGGCTGCATCTCAACACAAGCTCAGATTCAGCTGAAGTCAGTACTATTAACCTGCCTCCCAGTCTGAAGTTTTCCTTCTGCCATTTCTCAGATCACCTTTTACCTCTAACAAGTATGTGCTAGCTCACGTCTAGGGCATGGGGTTATGTGTGGCAACTGCTCCCTGCAAAAAGCTGAGGCTGCCTAAGCAGGGGTTATAGCTGACTGTGTCAAGAGTGGGTTACCCATGTCATACTTAAATAGAAGGGCAGAAAAGGAATTTAATGTCCAGCCTCCAAATTGGCTGAATCTTCTGCAGGAAGAGGGCAGCAGTCCCACATTGACTCCTGCATGTACATGAGTCTAGATGGAGGATCCATTCTAGATGGAAGAGGTTAAGAACCATTCCCACCAATATAGTTTTGTGGGATTTTTTATTTTATTTTCAAAATAGAAGCAAAACCAACGGAAAAAGCTACTAGAGAAATGTAAAAATAAATGTGCAGCTTCATATACTATTAGGACACCTCTACTTAATGTAGGAAAGCTCTTCAAGTGGAACAATACTAATTTAGAGCTACAGAAATTCTCAGGATAGCACACTGCATTTCTACATTTGCAAGTAAATCAAAACTAATTACCTATCTCCTATCAGGTAGGTGTGTCAGGTTAGCAGCCAGAGGACATTTAGCCTATAATTATTACTGGTTCAAGATCCTGGGACAGGACAGCATTTCATCTGATCCAGATGTTTATTTTTCTTCAAAATCTATTTGTGAACACTGTTTTCAGTCATTTCACAAACTGCTTAGTAAGACAGTGACCACCGACCATTCTTATTTCATGTTGCGCACTATTCTCCTGCAATGGTTTGTTTTCATTTCCCCCAGTGCCTGCTCCAGCTGCTGGATTAGGTGCAGGAGGGTGGAAGGGTCCGTTTGTAACACGTGTGCGGTCTGATCATCGTTCTCATTAAGGTGTAGCTTTATAGTCACAGCAGGCTTGATCTGTTGTCTCAAACTCCTGCTTGCAAGCTGCATGGCGGGGTTCAGATGAAATGGGAACAGGGAGACAAACGAGGGTTATCAGCTTTCACATTTACAACTCACAACTGATTTGCAGGACTTGCTTGGACAACTGCTTAAAAATCCTTTTCACCCACATGAAAGATACACAGTCTATTACTCAGTTTTCTCATTAGGCAATACAAATCCACTTGAATCAATGTGATAATATTTCCGAAAATCAGTTGACATTTTGAGATTGAATATATTTAGCGTACGCAAATATTTTTAATAGCACCAATGGAACTATGAGATCAGTTTTCATAAAACAACAAATATATTGCATCGTTACATATCCTAATCAACTCATAACTAGCTATCTCTGGTGCAATCACAAAATTATGTTGGTTTTAAACACATGAAAACACGCTGCTTCTATTTCTGTAAACAATACAAATTATTTAGTACTTGCTTATGATGTTAAAAACACAAAGTAAAATGCTGAACACTGAGAACCGCAGTTACCTGCACATCCAGTCTCCACTCAAGGTTGTGGTAGCTGGGAAGCTTTGGTGCCAGCTCACCCAGAACACTCCTGATCTCTTTCCTGTTTTCGAGGTACAGCTGGAGCAGCAACTTGTTCAGTTCATCTGAGAATCCCAGAACATGAATGGAATCTTGGAAGTCTGTCTCAGAAATCTAGAAGTAACAATTTAGGCCTTAATACAGAACTTTACAATAATCATTATTTGTTGAGAAAAAACCAAAACTAAGTAAATATTACATAGGCTATGGTGAAGTTGTTCTGCACGAACATATGAGGACAGATCTACACCCAGGACAAAATAAATAATCCAGGTCAAGTGATTCTCATGTGTTGATGTATTAATGCTGGTTATTATGAACTTCAGGAACAGTTTTAAATCAGGTTTTTATCAAAAAAATTCAACATCCTCACATTTAAGCCTTCAGACCAGAGAACAAAATGCAACACAACAAAGCATCTGAGCTTTGTCAGGAGGAAGTACATATTTTGATCATCAATTTATCAACAGTATGTGAACATAATACTGATACTCAAATACTCTGAAATGACCTAAATGCTGGCAGATGTAAACAAGCACCAGGTACAGCTTCAAGGCCCATGTTACAGTAACTCAGCATGGCGCCAAGAAGCCGATTCCCTCAGCTTCAGCCTTTATGCTGAACGGGAGAGACATGGTTAACTCCTGTGGCAACAGTTACATATTCAACAGCAAGCATCATGCCTTTACAGCACATTTATTCATAAACACATTCTGTGATCAGCTATATTCTGCCACAGTACCCAGTACTTATCTGTTATTTAAGTCACCCTACCTCCCTCTAGGTAAGATTCTGCACTATTTCAATCCCTCCTCCACCTCACAATGCCTGCTTGAGTTTTATTTGGAATTTCTTGTCTCTTTATCCCTTCTCCATGTTGTCATCGTTCAAATGTCCTACTTAATCAAAAGTAGTTATCTCCCCCGATGGAAACAGTAATTATATCATTAACACCTGCTTACACACACCCAAACTTCTGGTAACAGGAGCTGGAAAAGCTCTCAAACCCACCACATCAGATAAATGTCAGGATGGTTATCAGGCAGCCAGAACAGCACACATCCTGCGCAGCCGCTGAACAACAACAACAACAATAAAAAAATCTTCACTCAGGTTTTGTTATATAGAGCATGTGTAATCCTGAAGTATACTTCTCTACACCAACTAAATTACTGCATGTTATCCCTATACATTATTACAGAAGGGTCAAGTCTTAGCTTCAGACATGGAATACAAATTCCAGACATCCAAACAGATGCAGTATTTCAGTAAGAGATATCTTTTTTTTGAAATTAACACATGCCATCAGAATTGTGAACTAGGTTTTCTCTATTCATCTGTATTTTCAGAGCTGTATGTGTTTAGATACACTTCTTGGTGTATCCCTGAATTTGAGAACAAAGGGATGCTCACCATGAGTTTGGAGCTTTCAGTGAGAAGATACGTCAGTCCTTCTACTCCATGCTGAATGGTGTCAACGTCGATGTTAAGTTTGCCTTTAAAGAAAGCATAAGCACCTTTTACTTCCCCATTAAGCTGCCAGAGCACAAATGCAAAAACCTGCAAATTTTTCCCAAGCCAACTTGCAACACACATACAGAAAAGTAAAAAACCCGTAAAGGCTGCACACCCCTCAAATACAAACGGAAGGGGGACAAAGAGCCAGTTCGATCCCCCACCCAAAACAACCCAGAACCCCCAGGAGAAGCCCAAACCGCTTCTCATGGCTCAGTAAGGAACCTGCGCGCTCCCGCCAGCCGTCAGGCCCGCGCACGCAGCAAGGTTTTGCCGCGACCGGGCCGGCCCGACACCCGGTGACACGACCCTGCACTAGGCTCAGCCAAGCCCTCTCTCTTCCCACTATACCCCTTAGGGCGCTGTGCAGCCCGGGTCCCCCCGCCACAACCCATGCCTTACTGGCGGCAGCCTCGCAGGCCCGCGGCGCAGCGCCCCGCCGCAGCAGCTCCACCGCCAGGCGCCCCAGGTCGCCGACAGCTGAAACGAGAGAAAACAACTCCGCTGCAGCCTCGCCGCCGCACCCCCGAAACGCCCTGCCCCCCACGGTGCCCGTCTGGGCGCCGAACCTGCTGCGCCCGCCCGCGGCAAGAAACCCAAATCCGCCCTCTGGGCCTCCGAAAGCACCAGCAGCATCGCCGCAGCCCGCGCAGGAAAGGGCGCGCCTCTGCACCGGTACGCGCCTGCGCGGGGCCGTAAGGGGCGTGGAGGCCCCTCCTCTGGAGAGGCGGGAGGCTGCGAGGTCGATGCGGGGGTCAGGGCCGTTTGTGATCGCCGTGACACCGTTCTCGGTCCTGCGAGCTGCGCTGAAGTGACGTAACGTATCCCAATCCCTTGTGCCCTTGGCTTCTCAGAAATCATAAACTAAAGGTGATTAGACAGGAAGTTTGAAAGTGAGAAAAAGGAATATGAATCTTATGCTTGAAAAGCAAGTATAAAAATGATGGGAAAAGGTAAAAGCAATAACACAGTGGAAATAACATGCATGAAAAAAGGAGAGGGAAAAAAACGAAACCATCTATACATGTGAGTGAACTTCTTTAGGAATCCTGATAATTGCCTCAATGGCAGGTCATTTCTTTTGTGGCAAGAACATCAATAGGATAGTGCAGAGAAATAGATTGTATGCTGGCAAGGAAAAAAAAAAGTACACAAAGCCAAAGAGTAGAAATACACAATGAGCCAACAGGTGATACATGCTATGTGACCCCCACCTTACTATCTTCCTTCCCGCACTCTCTCCTCCTATCACTTTTTGTGTTTAGCGTAACATTTCTCCAGGGTACTTTTCTGGTTACATTTTTTTTTAATGCAGAGTGGGGCTAAAGCTAGAGGAGAGGAAAACCACCTTGTCTCCCGCACAGTGCTGGAGTTCAATGTGGCAGCTTGTTGAGGCCCTTCCCTCGCCGGGTGCACGTCGCCACCAGGCAAGACCGGAGGGATCCGCCCTGAGGTAGAGGCATAGCAACTACGTTACTCTCCGGCACCCGATCCCCGCGTATTTCCGCGGGACTGTTCCTCCGTCCCTCACTCCAGCTGAGAGCTCAAAGGCGACGGCACACTTCGACCGAGCCACGATTCCGTCACGCTCAAGGGGCTGAGGAGACCGCTCTAGCCGCCAGTATCGGATAGCCGTGATAACAGGCACGGCGCTCGCCTTCCTCAGGGACCGCTACTACTGACAAGACAAGCGACCGAAGAAGTACAACAAATCACCCCGACCAGACACAGTGACTCCAAACCCGAGGCAGCCCCAGGGACCGCACCCCTCTTCGTGCCGCAGGTGCGGCCCCTGGTGACACCGCACACGAAGCCGCGCCCCTCGCGGGCGGGACCGGCTGCGGAGCCCAGCGCCGCCACTCACCTGTTAAGCCCGCCTGGCGTCACGCGCCAGCTCTTGAGTGGCAGCCCGGGAAAGCAATGGCATGTCCCTCGGCCGATGTCGCTTGTTGCTCGGCGGTGGGCGGGACTTCCGCTGTGACCGCGGAGCGGACGGAGGGCGCCATGGAGTCGGCCTAGGCGCGGCTCTCGGCTCCCCGCGCCGGGCCCTGTGCCGGGCCCGCAGGTGAGGGCCGCCACGGCGGGGACCCGGTCGAGAGGTTCTCTCGACACCTTTCCCTGCTGCTGGGCCTCCTGGCTTCGTTGTGGTTAAGGAGTTAGAGGCTTTGTCGCGCCATTGCGCAGCGCTTATTGCCTCCACCCTTGGAGTAGCGAGGTGGGGCCGTCCGCCGGTTCGGCTCTGGGGAAGCCAAGGCCGGCCCCGCTGCGGTGAGCCTGGCTGCCCCTTCCCTCAGGTCCTCACCACAGGCTGCGCCGAGGTCCGCCTTATCAGGAGGGAGGGAGGGAGGGAGAATGTGAAGGAAGGAGCGAGCGAGCTGAAAAGCTCTTCGAGCGTTGCTTCCATATTGGGTAAAGCTTGAAGTTTTGCTCTTACATGTTACGGCCCCGCCTGGTGTGTGATTCCCCTCAGGCTGGCTGTGCGCTGTGAGACTGGTTGTGCTTGGAAGAGAGCAATTAGCGTGGAGCCTGGCTGGCTGACAACCCAGTTGCTTGTAGAAAGATTGAAACTGTTTGAGAGTGGATCTTACCAGATCTGAACGTGGAGCTTGCTCTCTGTGTGTTAGTTTTAAGTTCTGTGGGTAGTTGGATGTTCAGTTCTGTTGATGGAGATTTTGAATATTGTCACTGTGTTAGGACAAGATTTTTATGTTGTCCTATGTTTTTGGGGGTTGTTGTAAGCATTGTAATCCTATTCAGCTCTAAAGCAGAAATGTACAGATACTCGAGGTTTTTTCCAGTAATGGAAGGGGAAAGAGCTGTTCTACTGAGAGTTGGTAGTATGAGCATAACTACTCAGATGAGGACTTGCTTTGTGTTGTTTTCTGCTGTGAAGTGCTTTTTGAGCTGATAGAGAGATAAGCATCAAATTTTTAGAAGCTTCTGTGTACTTTGGAGCTTGGTTTGTGGATAGTTGCCAAAAGCTCTGAAGATTCTTATCTGTGTCCCAAGCCATGTAATTTCTTTATGACATCTGTCTTAAATGTGTTCCTAAGGCTTGTTCACATTGGCAAGCATGAAAATAGTATTTTTGGCAGGATACAGGGAATGTATCCAGGAGAATGTTTTCCACTGAAGTTGTCTATTCTAGTTTGGGAGTCAGTGCACTGGTGTTAAAAACACTGTTTCACAGCCCCTATTATTAATGCACACAGTACCGTTAATGAATTCAGAGGTAGGCAAGACATTCTTCCTGTCCAGTACATCAGATGGCTGTATTTGTTGTGTTGTCCTTGTGTCAAGCTTATCCAGCCATCCTTATTTTCTGGTAAGAGGAGAGGTTTTGCTGTCTCCTTCCTTTGAAAGTATAATCAGAAGCATGTTTTCGGTTGTACAAACAAGAGTGCTACTGCTGCCTTTTCTTCATGGACAGTACCTTGTCTGGTATATTCCAAGTCAACGTGTTTACTTCATGGTTGTCTTGCTGCTTGCAGGTATGCTGTAATACAGCACATCCCACATTCTCCTCTCCTCAGTTCTGACCTGGTGATCCTTTTCAGTCCTGTGAGGGAGCGATGTAGCTCCTCAGTCTTGAGAGGTCAAGAATGTAGTGTGGGAGGAAAAATGATTCTCAAAATACCTGGAGTTACTTAAGGAGAACTTACACTGGAAAATCAGATGTAAAGTGTTGAAGGTTAATGCAGAGTCAAGTTTAACTTCTTTTGTGTGGTTTACTGTGTAGTCTTTAATTACATAAACCTATATGTCTGTGTTCTAAGATGCCTTGTTCAATTGTGTAATCTACAAATGAGCCAAGGAGTTTCAGGAATTGTAAGGGTTGGGGGGGGATTTTTTTTTTTTGTTTGTTTGCTTGGTTTTTTTTTTTTAAACTTGTATTTGAGGCAATAGTTCTTAGGCCCAGAAGAATCTGTGTGTAACTCTTTGACAGAGAATACTGTACTGTGTGTGCATGTTGTTAGCAAGAACAGGTCTAGTTCTGGTATTTTTCTGACTTGCTCAATACTATTTTAATGTTTCTCTGTCTTGTAAGGTATGTGCTGCATTTGCTGTCTTGGTTAAAATACCGTGATAGCTTCAAGTATATTGTTGCTTCTGTCTGGTAGAAGTTATTTTTTTTGGGATATTTTTTTCTTCTTTATCCTTTTAGTTTCACTCACATCCTCTTTTTTAGGCCAGGGTGATAAGAGAAACTGGTGAATCTTAATTTAGAAATAAATTCATGAATGTCACAATTAATTACAGGTTCCCGTGGCTTCCCTTCCGCTAACTAGTTGAAAGTTGCACAAAGTGTCACTTGTGAATGACCAAGTCAGAATCATGAGAACTGTTTTTGAAAATACCATCTGTTTCTTCCCATTAGTAATGGTGAACTTTAATTGTTTTCATGTTAGTGTCAGTTTAAATCAAATTTAACTGACCAGTATTTGCTGTAATTAATGTTGAGGACCTCTGGTCATGGGACAATGCTTTTTGCTTAAAAAGCCCACAAAGAATAAGGCAGTAAGACAGGAGTTCCTAGGTACTCCTTGTTTGTGAAAGAAAATGTGGTAGTCCTGTAAGAAAATGTAGTAGTCCTGAAAAAAAAATGTGGTAGTCTTGGCTGTGATTCCTCAGGTAAGTCAACAAAGTTACAGTTTTCACTCTGAAATATCTACAGTCAAATCCACATAGAACCATTTACGTAAGAAGCCTCAATTTCGAGGTTTTTAACATATACAAACAACTTGAATGACCTAATTGAGTTTAATTAGAAGTACTTCTGATTTCTCCAATAAAAGAAGTTAGAGGAGATCTGGATGCTCTGATAACTATTAATCATGTACCATCTAATTCTAAAATTTGAACCTGAATTTAATTATTATAGCAGTATTGGATTCAGTGTATTTGCTGCTGGTTTTGTTACCATTATTTTAATTTTATGTCATTTCAAGTAATTCCTCCCTGCGAGATTATAAGAATCGCTTCAGAGGCTTAGGTGTTCATTTGTGGGCCAAGCAATTCTTCTAAATTCAGCAATGCAAGTGGCTAGATTTGATGCAGAAGGTGGCACTTAGTTGTTGCTTGTTTCGTACTCTGAAGTAGGTAGTACGCTGGATCATATGATTTTTGTTGAATATGTTGGATTTTTTTTAGCTCAAACACATTTAGGTGTGAGTTTTTATAAGGGGCATAAGGTATTTTGTACCTCTGTGTTCTTAACAGATTGCCTGTACATGATCATGCTATAGAATCCAAAGAGGAATGTGGAGTTCCTCTGTAGACAGCTAATTATTGTCTGTCTTAAGACTGGATTATGACTAGCAACAGTGCAAAAAGAAATTGCCATATGTAACTTGTCAGTGGAGAGCAGAGATCATGATCTTTGGCAGTGGGTTGTGTTTTTGCAGTGAAAAGGATTTGGAAGTGAGAGCTGAGGAGGAGGTTCTTCCTGGCTGCTCTCATAAACAGTGTCTGCTATTGTTCTCATGGGGATATTCCTGGTGCCAGATGTTTTCTGGGAATTAATGGTGATCAGGCTGTACACTTGTATCTTACTGTATCCCAAGTTAGTTAGAGGCTGTGTTAGGTTACTTATCCATTACTATTTGTTCTAAAGAGTTTTTGTTGTTAAAAAAGTCCTCTTTAAACTAAAACCGAAAGGTATTTGTTTAAGCACTAAAATGTATTGCCTTAATTGTTGAGTTGTGTTGTTTGGAATATGCTCATTCTCTGGCACTCCTTTTTAAGACCCTGTCCAGCCGACTCACCTGTTGTCCAGGTGAGTCATTATGAAGAATCCCGTTTAATCTTTCCTCTCTAAGCTTGTGTGCTTGTAGCTGTCCCACTGAACCTGCATACTAGGGTAAGATCATAAGAGCATTTCACACAGAAATGAGCCATAGTTGTTAACCCTCATGTTCTGTAGATGGAAGTGCTGCTGTTAAATGATGTAAGTTATTATGTAGCCAAAACACATTCTTTTAAAATGCAAACTCAGAAAATATCTCCAGTGTTATCAGTCCTTATATGTAGGCTCATAGATAAAGTCTATTTTTTTTACTTAAGAGTATTGATGCAGGACATGTTGTATTAGGACTTCAAAATTGTACATTGATACTGAGTTCTGTTTTAATAAAATGAAATAGAGTGTGACATCTGGGGAAAAGAAAGTGAAAGGATTGAGTAAATAGAGAGGTACAGAAAACAAACACTGGTTTAATTCTTTTAGGGGCAGGGCAGAGACACATGGCAGTAATCCATCTTGCCATCTGGGAGCATCATGCAGTGTAGTGCCTGAGAGATGGGGAGAAGATAGGTGGTCATCTAACCTGTATTCTTACACAGCTTCATGTCATAGAATCATGGAATAGTTAGGGTTGGAAAGGACCTTAAGGTCATCTAGTTCCAACCCCCCTGCCATGGGCAGCGACACCTCCCACTAAACCATACCACCCAAGGCTCTGTCCAACCTGGCCTTGAACACTGCCAGGGATGGAGCATTCAC
>JANRGW010032148.1:0-14655 GCA_024733675.1 Psilopsiagon aymara | reverse complement strand
AAAATCTAACATTTCCTCAAAAAAATGATGGCAATTCCTCCTAAAATAAATGCCACTGCTTAAACCAAGCACTGTGACTTTTATATGTAATGAAAATGTTATTTGTTAGGCAGCAAGTTACAATTTCCTCATTATTAGTCATCAGATCAACCTTCTCACAAGTTTTTACCTATTTACCATATACAGGTACAAAACTGAAATGTTTATTTTTTACCCAGAAATGAACATGCAAGCGAAGGGCTAGCAAAGCAGACTTCAACACACTCAGTCTTCCCTATCACTTGTAACTACTTTTTCCAAGTGAAAAGATCTACATTAAGTACATCACCAGCTTAATATTATGATGTCCCAAAAGTGTTAGCAACCTTAGAACCCACACCTAAATTAAGAATGTTTTTACTACTCATGGCATTTTAAATCATTGTTAGAAACTACAGCTCTGGAGGCAGAAGTCTAATAAAACTCAAACTCTTGATAACTTCCACTGTAAGTGAATGCATCCTTTGAAATTAGTAAGAAGCTAGAACACTTAGCACTCCACAGTAAAAAACAAACAAACAAACAAACCTAAAAGCACCACAAAAATAAAAAAATTAACCAACAACCAACCAACCAACAAAACAACCCAAAACACTGCTTTCATCTTAGTGAACTAAGAAACTTCTCAGCTTGGTGAACTAAATTGAATTTACCTAGCTTCGCTAGGTAACAGGAGATCAAGAAAATACCTCTACTACTGAAACACACTGAAAATAATAGGTAGAGGTAAGAGTTAACTCACTTCATTCACAGGATCAGAGAATGGTTTGGGTTGTAAAGGACCTTAAGACCATCCAGTTCCAACCCCTCCCATGGGACATCTCACCTTAGACTGTGTCACCCAAGGCTTTGTCCAGCCTGGACTGGAACACTGTCAGGGATGGAGCATTTACCACTTCTTTGGGCAACCTGCTCCAGTCTTCACCAGCCTCACAGTGAAGAACTTTTTCCTTGTGTCCAACCTTAACTTAAGCTCGGTTTTAGTTTGAACCCATTACTTCTTGTCCTACTGCTACACTGTCTGCAAGTCTTCAATTTTCCCCATTCATTTCCAAATTACAAAAAAAAAACAAAACCAAAAAAAAAAAAAGGAATTTCTCAACTGAATGTTTAACTATTACCCATCTGCTTAAAACACCCCTGAAATATCCAGCCACATCATACACTATTATTAATCTATGCTGAGAAGTACCCAATACTTTATAGGTGGAGTCAAAGGCTGCTGTTGACTTAGCAGTTTTATCACATTTCTTACATGTACCTCTATCCAACAAGAGGATCAGCCAAAAAGCAAGACCAATGAAGGGTCTGTGCAGTTTTTCACAGCACAGGATCTTAAGCTGGAGAACAGGATATATTGCAGAAGCTGGCCAAACCCAAGTTTTTCCCAGAAAGGGATTAAACCAGGCTGGATACTGAAATATTGTGGAATTAGTATCTAGCAAAAGCATTCACAGTTCCAGCCAAACCACCACATGCTCATGGACCACTGATGTCTCCATGGGAAGAGAGAAAACTGCTACTAATTATGCCAATAATCTGCCTTATCTCATTACAGAATCTTATTCAAGAACAGGAGTATGGATTCCTATCCCCAGCTGAAGAAAGTCTCTCAGCAGCATCTAACTTTTATTAGATATAAGGCAAGGAAAGACCGATTATCCGCCTCCTGTTACTCTGAGAAATTTAGGCTTATATTTCTAGAGCAATAACAATGTTCATTAGCCAAGTCAAAGCAGCACAAGAGAGTAGAAACCAGTGAAAACAGTTTGGGTTAAAGACAGAACATGATGCGTAGCTCAGCAGGACTGCAAAGGTGTTACAGCAAGAAGACTCTCAGTCTCAGCCACAGCCAGAACATAAATTTAAATATCGTGCATACATCTTCTAATTCAAATCCTCAGAGCATGTAACTACTTTGGCCAGGGCTTTAGGATGCATCAATCCATTTGCTGGACTGCACAGGGCCAGGATACCATGCACTGTTTGATTAGGTAGCCAGAGGGGAGGAAAGAAAAAAACGAATTAACAACCACCCACAATTTAGGCACCATTCCTCTAACAGAAGAAAGTGAGAGACCTCCCTCTTCTCTCCAAAAACTGCAACAGTTCTTAACCTAGTATTAATCAGCTAACTACAACACTTACTTATTAGTTCAGGCACCCAGGCACACTGAAAGATCAGACTCAGTTTCTGTTATTGCAAGATAATGGAGACAATTCATTACACCTTTATACTCCTGTCTTACATGTACTAAGTCGTACCATGACAGACTAGAACTGCATGCATGTACAGTGTAACACCCCAAATTTTCTGCATATATTTCTAGTTTGAACACAGCGAAGTGCAGCAATTTGCTTAGATGGGTTAAGGAATCTATGAAGCAGCAGAATATCCTGTACAGTCACAACTCCTAGACTAGTCTTCTTCTGCAAGCGTTCTTCAGAGTGCTGCACATCATTCCACATCTGCGCACCAAGTTATTTACGCACACAAATACCTCCTTTCTGGTCACCTCACATACGCTGTTGCTGTGGAAACACCAACATATTCCAGGTGCACAGAACTGAAAGGAACAAGCTGCCACCAGGAAAGTGTTTTCTTCAAATTCATCATCCCCCCCCCCCAACCTCCTATCCAAACCTGCAGAAACAGTAAAAACTGGCAGCATGTGTGAAAGAACTTCTTGAGGACTACGAGATATGACAGAAGAGTAGGAAGCTCTAAAAATACAATTTCTACTCACAACTGGGCAAAAACATGAGGTGAAACTAGTTTCTTGTTTAAGAGCTGAGAGAACACAAGTGTGCTCAAGGAAACTGATTACATAATCCTACAATAACTTCTGAATATTAAATACTATGTGTAAAAATTAATTCTACTACCTGCCAATTGTGGGGTGCTTAATCCTGTTTTGAAAGGACAAAGTATCAGCAGCACTGAGCTGCCTAACACTTGAGTCCATTTCAAATCATTCAGAATCCACCATTCTGTCTTAACCACAGCTAGAATTAAATACTTCAATTTTGGTTTTGCAAAACATAACCAACTTCCGGGAGTGAAAAGAGGACTAGAACTATTGGTTTACCACTATACATCCAAGTTAACATCACTGAAATCTAAATTATTCCAGTTGCCTCTATTCAGGCACCGTAAAGGAAAGATTTGTTGTGAAGGTAACCAACAGGCAGTATGTTCCCAAATCCACTGCACCATCTTTTTTTGCTATGTCTCATGCTTAATATACAGCATTATTCAGTGACAAACTGTTCCCCTCATTGGACTAGCTGACATAAACTGAGGATTTTTTTTTTTTCCCCCTGAGCTTCCAACACTAACAAAAGAGCTTTCTGGACATGATTTCCATTAAAACAGTTTCTGACTAGAAAGGGCACATTTGGAGACAAAAGGGGGTGTTTGCTGCCACTGTAGTTTAAATGCCCCTTTTCTAAGCGGGTACATGTTTGACAGCAGCAAATTTTAAACTTAGCTCTGACTTATGTTGTGGAATGATTATGACAAAGCAACCAAGAGCACACTCTACCCAAATGCCTCAAGCTGCCTAAAAACATCACCTCACAATAAACAGCTACTGATGTAACTACACAGAAACATCACATACCCAATTAGGATACTGAAAGTTAGCTCAAAGTCATACAAAATTTCAAAACAATAAATACTTCGTGTTTTTTCATATCCAGCACACTGCCCCTGGAACAGTCCCAATGTACTAAACCAAAATAAATAGAATTTCCAGGACAATCCAGGTGTTACTGCAGTAGTCTTTCTCCACTTTACAAGAATAAAGAGGGAAATGTAATTTGCAACCAATTAGAAAGAATTTCCTATGAGAAGGAGAGATGCTACTGGTACTTGAGAGGGATTTATGATCTCTTTCTTTCACATTGTTTAGAGCAATTTCTTTGCACAATTTAGGTGGAAGGAAATCCAGAAAAGATCAGCACTTCAAGGAAAAACTAAAGAAATGACCCTAAATAAAGCAGCTGGGAGGAATGGGAAAAGGTGGAAATCTTCAGCCTTTTATCAAAAAACAAATCCAGAGAACAGCAATGGCGACTGAGTACCCCACAAAATCAACATGTTCTGCAGCAAAATATGACGTGGGATAAAATGTCCATTATGTTTAATTCAGTGTTGGCTGCACAACTTACACTTTGCTCAATACTAACTTCTCTGAACTGATGTTTTTTGTACTATATGGAAAATAGTTCAGCTGTTAATGTAGATATGACGCAGCCACTTTCAACAAGATAAATAGGTGTAACTTGGAGTAGATACCACATACATTAGTGTGTACTGCTCTTCTAGGGGAACACGAGACTAGACAGACTACAGAGAAGTTGTCATTAACCTTTATGTACAAAACACAAGCCCCATTTCATAGCACTTAAGTCTTTTCACATCAACAGCCCAAATAGACGAGCAAACCACAACCTAGTAGTATTTAACTCATGTCTATATGATCTTTCAAAAAAGCAAAAATTTTATTCACTTGATCACCTAGCTACCGGATTATCTCTTTCAAACAAAGGGGGAAGGAAAGGCAGCCCAGGACTGAACAAAAATGGTCCTAAGTCAGATGTTATATTTAGAAAATCCTGTTTCAAGCTTTTAAATCTTAAGACAGCCTGAAACATGAGCTGAAGACAGAATATTGCAATGACACCTTCCCAGTGTTCCAAAACATTTACATAAACAACATTTAAAGTGCTAAATCCTCCTCCTCCTACCAAGTGAAAAATAAATTGAAAAGTTTATTTTAAAAAAATATTTTGCTTACACCTTTCTGCTACTTTCTAATGCAAAAAGCAGCATAAAAAAAAAATCACTTCTTTCCTGCTCATACTGATTTTGCTAAAGAGTTTACTAAAAGCTACAGTGAACACAAAAAGTATTTGTCTCTACTTTACCTCAGCAGTCTACTGTACACTACACATCACTTCTCAGCTGTAATCAAGGTTACATCCCAACAGTATAATCAGCCCAAAGCTGACAACTGGTTCAGTTTTCCAAAGTTCTTCGTGCTTTCTCCCACTATCTTTTCAGCGTGGCTCAAGCATATACACATATTTACATATGTGTACATATGTATGCATATGCAATAAACATACTCAGCACTATTTCTACTTTTTCAAGTCCTTCAACACTATCACGATGTTTCTGGAAACTATTGAAACTTGTTTGGAATCCTATTTTCTTAAGTGATCAAGTGTCCTCTTGACAGTCAGCAGCAGTATAAGAGCTTCGGTGATGACTGGAGCATCTAGGAACTGAAACATGATGACTCAAGAACATTGGCTACTTTTTCACTCTATATCAAAGTCTTACCCAGACAACATAATTAAAGGAATTTTTTAGCAAAGCTGGAAACAAACTACCACTCTAAAAAAAAAAAAAAAAAAAAAATCCTCTTTTTCAGCTGTTCATCCCCTGCTCTCTTACATCTTGCAAACTAATTCTTTTCAGGCACAAAAAAAAGGGCTATTTCACGCTGCTAATACTGCTTCTACCTGATAATGGTAGCAATGCTTGGAATCCTAATGGCACAAAAGCAGTTACTACCGGAGTATTACAACTATCATGTAATTTACTGGCACCCCAGTGGCAAAAAAAGGAGATGTAATCAACAGGCTCACAGTGCCAGCAATCCATGTATACTATCTAACATTCCCAAGGATTCAGCATTGCTGGAAAAATAGTACAGCGGAGGCAAGCCTTTGCTTCAGGCCATTTGCAAAAATCACAGAAAGGCTTCAGAGTGTGGAAGACCTGAGGTTTTTTGGAGAGGTGAAGAGGAGACTAGACTAGACACTTTAAACATTTTTCTCCACCTTAAGCAAAATGTTATTATGAGAGAGAAGCCTACTTCTCAACAGCTCAACTTTAAACCTGAAAGCTATAAATAACTCCTTTACTGCTTATAATCCCAACAGTCATCCCATCAGACTGTTCATACCACAAAAGACAACTTAGGATCTAAGGTTTAACTTCTGAGCCACAAGTAATGGCCACCAAGTCCTACATAACAGTATGTTTATCAAACTCAGCAGTAGTAACTAAATTAAAACTGATAAGGTAGTAAGCAGGCATGCGCACTGGAAAGGGGGAAGGGTGTTTTATCCACTAGCACATTTAAATGGCAACTTCAGCAGTTAGAAGAGTTAAAGACAGCACTACTAAAAATCATTCAAACGCATCAGAGGACTGGAGGATACTGTACATTTCAAACTCTTTAGTTCTTACTATCTTCCTAGATAGACAGTTGAAGTATCCTTTCGTTAAACTATCCTTTTGTTTTGTTATCGTTTACGGCAAGAGCTACACTGTTAGAAACTTCACACCAGTGCGGCAATACTGGTGCTCCTTCAGCAGTTGGGAAACACAGACACCCATAACCTGCAGCTCTGGATCTCAGTGCTACTCCCGGTAATGTAACACAGCTTGGTGTAGACCCTTATAGCCAGACCAAGCCAAGATAGAGCCAGGAGGAAGACCGAGTGGAGATAGACAATTAAGCTTAAATCATATCTTCCTCTTGGTTTTTTTTATTTCTGTCTTTGCTAGTTTAAACCTAAAGTTATTCATATGTTTGTTCTACATTTATTGCATTTCTAATAATTAGTAACTGAGGTTTTTGTTCCATACAAAACATTCTGACTTCCTACTAACATCATTATATACGCAGAAAAGACCAAGATCTCAACACTACTACTGTCAAAGAAAACAAATACTGAGTTAAGGAAATCATTCTAAACTATAATTGCAAACACCAACTTTCAACATAGCCAGCTTCCAAGTTCAGCCTCATCAATATTTATAGCTTGACATCAGTCTGAATTGTACTTTTCAGCTATTCAGGCACCTAAGAAAAGGAATTTTCAAAAATATGCTCTAAATTCAAACAATATTTTTTTAATCTTATTCAAAGAAACGAGACAATACACTCATTTTTTAATGACCAGATTACTTCTTTATTTAAACACAAAATGAAAGTTATTAACGATACAATCCTAGTCTTCAACACTATGATCTCTGATAAACATGCTCAGTTAGAACTACCAATTGTAGAACTACTTGCAAGAAGAGGTCTGGACCTGCTTAAGTATGGGTGATGTCAGGACTGTAAAATTGTCAGCCTTTTGGGTTTGGCACAAAACAGTTCTTCAGCATTCACATTCATGATTTCCTCTGAAAGTGGCATTTAAAAGACAGGTAACCAATCTTTAATATTTCCACCAAAAATATACAAGCCTGCTTTTAGGCTACCAATCTTCAACAAACACATGACAATTGATTTCCAGAGTTAAGCTCTCCCGCTGTATCAAAAAAGCTACCTCTAAGGTTTTGGATTCACTTTCATATGTTAGTTCAATCTGAAAATGCAGTAATTAAAATTCTGAGTCATCTTTTGAGTTAAAACTTCATACAACTACAGCTATTTTTAGTTACATACCCAGCTGAAGCAGAGGCAAGGTAAGCTAGTATACAGCATCCATACACAAGGCAGTACCAGTTTATCTAGTTACCCAAACTGGTGAAAGTAACATTATCCAGCACTGGATAAGTACAGGGTTAGAGCTAAAGACAGAACAGACCTATTATGTCACTATATTCTTGCCCTGAGGCCACCACTATGCTACGCTGTCAAAAGTGTTTTTCATTGCTTATTAGCCAATGTTGAAAGTATGTGATCCAGTGGGACTACTACCTCTTTTCCCCCCACCGAGACACTTCTCCCCAAGCTGACTTACTTTTCAATCCACAGGAAGTCTTTCATAATTTGAATCCATTTTCTGCACTATACAAATTGCCAAGGACGAGGAAAAGAAAGTTGGCCTTTGCATATGAAAGAACCGGAGGAGTTAATTACCAACAAAAGAGAATATTACTGGCCAGGTTTCGTTGCTTCTCTGCTTACTCTAAAAATTCAACTGGCCAAGCAAAGGAAGTTGTAGGCAGCTAATTTGCTGCAACTACATAGTTCACAAAGTGAGTGAAAAAGTCCTGCTATGCAGCAAAAAACATTTTCTCCCCTTTCTACCATTCATCAGAAACATAAAGGTAACAGAACCAATGCGAAACAACTAAAATCTGCATGCTCTTCATACTGTCACCACATCAGAAAACAGATAAGCAGATCTTGAAGCACCAGAATATTTATCCAAGCAAAAAGCCCAGCTGTATTATTATATATAAATACATCAATTTAACCTTTATTAACCCATTTTGTTTTGAAGGGCTAGGAATTGCATGAGCTGCGCTTGTAGAAAATCACCACAAAAGAAACATTAATATGAGGGGCAGAGGAATACCAGTATAAAGACAGTATCCATCTTTTTGAGCTTCCCAATGGAGAACATCCTCCAAAATACTAAATATTGGTGGTGGCTGGTTGTTTTTCTTTTTTTGCAATGTCTACGAAAAACTCTGTATCTTGATGAACAGTCCCAACGAAGCACTGTGGCTTGATTCTTTTCATTCTTGTTCTCCTCACCAAAAAAGAATCATCTTCATTTTGAATTGCAAAAATAGACAACTGGTACAATGCAATTAAAACCCAGAAAGGCAGAATCTGAGCTATTTGACAAACAGAAAAGTTATAAAGCTTATTTGAAACAAATTCTTCTCAGAACTCAAACGCATACGGAAGGATACGAATTTAAATTACAATGGCTGTAATAGTAAAACTTCCTGTAAGGACAAGCATTTGTGCCAAAGTGCTCTTTTTTTAGCTTCTTACTTAGAAGCAGGGTGAGTTGAACTTAAAAAAAGAAAAAAAGAGAGGAAAAAAAAAGAAAAATAAAAAAAAAAAGCAGCAGAACAAAAAACCAAACAAACCTCAGCCATCTGAAAGTGTTTCACTGGTTCAGTAAAGAAAGTGAACGTACAGGCAATTTAACCTTCTACAAAATCTGACTTCATGAAAAACTTTTAAATCACAAAATTATACTACTGATGTATAAAGAAAAGCAGATTCTACTGTTTTCTGTAGTGACAAAACAAAACGTACTCTAACGTACTTCAATTGTCCTCAGAAAGAGTCATCAGATTATTTCTAAAGATTTAAAAAAAAAAAAAAGGCCCAGGAGAAAAGTAAAAGGTTTTCAAACATACAAGTGAAGAGCTGGACAATCTGTGTGTCTTCAGCCGCACATAGCCCATAAAGACATCCAAGGTTATAACTAGGCCATCTGACACAATTGCTGGGCAATTTGTATTTCTTGGCTGTAAGCAGCAGCAAGACAAGAGGTCCTACTCCTATTCACGTTGGTGGACCACCCTAGGATCAAAGCATGTTTAGTCCACAGTAGATCGCAAAGTCCCTGGCAAGTTCCTTTCTCCCCTTGAGGTGAACCACTTTCCTACCACAAGTGTGCTACAGCCATACGACTTTCGCAGTAAAGTCACAGGGCTAGAGAAATTGGTAACAACTGCCTTACAGCAGCCCAGATGTTTCTCAGTTCTGATCATGTGCAGACTTAATAGACCAGTCCTAAAAGAAAAATGCTGACATATAGCTTTTAAAACATTTAGCTTCTTGATTTAAAAATCATACTTCCAATTCAACCTCTCACAAAGCGTACTTTTGCCATATGAAGAACACAGTAGAGAACTGCAAGGCACAACCGATATTTGCTGTAAGAAAGAGCAAAGGAAAAATCATGCAACCCTAGGATACAAGATGATCAGAAGAACAGGAAGAAGCCTTTTCCAATAGCAAAATAGAGGCTAGAATCTGAAAATCTCTAAACTTAACAGAAGAATGTCAATAGGGTCCATCAAAACTATGTTCTTTGTAGACTGCTACCACATCAAATGGCATAAAGAATTTGTCTTAATACAGACCAGTACCCCCCCAAAAATTGAATACACTACTGAAAATCCCTTTGCCAGGTTGTTGTTCACTAAAGGGCTTTTTATAATGCTGTCAAGAGCTAGAATGAAATTATAAAAATTAGAAGTAAAAACATCAATGACTTTTCCTTTGCAACTCATTTAGATGGCTTAGAGGGCTTCTCCTCACACAGGCAACACGATATTACAGTATCACCTTTTGCCTAATCCTCTGTCAGTCTATCTAAAATTATCAACTCTCCATTTTGCAACTTTGCTTCTTATCCTTTCATCCCCTAATTAGCTTTTCAGCCTTCAATCTTCTGCCTGACAGGGGCAAATATACTGACTACCAGTTCATACTTTACACATTTTTTCTGACCAGTGTCCCACATCATGCAGCATACCATATGCCTTCCAGCACCTCCTATTTCTAGGGACAAGAAGAATGTTTCTCCACAGATCTAAAAGCTAAACTGGGTAAATGCTACTTTCAGATCCATTTTTACCCTTTTAAATAGATACCTAAAAAATTTTAAGCAGTGCAAGTCTCAGACAACATCAGTTTTTGTCCCTGATTTTTTCACAGAGGAACTATTGTGTTTTTTCTAATCCACAGACATTAAATCAGGAAATACATGCAAGATATCTGATTTCAGAACTACTAAAGCTGGCAAGGCCAAGAAATGCAATCCGTACTGACTAGCTGAAACTAGGAAAGGTCATCTCCATAGCTCACTACATGGTAAACACGAAGAACATCCAAACTCCAACCACAAGCCTTACACTGGTGAAAACTTAAAAACCTCAGAACATTGCCCTACAACATGATGCAAACCATAGTAAGTGCAAAACCACCCCTCCCTTTGATGCTATAAGGTGGCAAAGGAAAAAATTATTTAACATACTCTCTGCCTACTGCTCTAACAGAGAAAAATAAACTAAATACACAAAGTCTTTGCAGCAAAGATGCTTACTTCCCTGAAGGAAAAAAAACCTAAGTGCAATGCAAAGAAGGCATGAACAGTAAAGCAGAGAAATGTAAGGAAGAGTTTTCCTATCTGCCGAAAGCAATAAGGAACAACAATCAGAATATCCCTATTACTATTACCCTTGTCACCCAACAAGCAAAAATACTGACAGGCAACTACTTGTTTGACAGTGACAGCTGCCCCAAGTACCAAAAAATGTCCCTGTTTTTATTAGCAGATAGTAGCAGAAAGTTTACTTTGGATTCACAAGAAATTAAAACCAATTCTTCAGTCCATATTCCACACACTGTTTGCCGAAAGAATAAGCAAACATAGCGTACGTATTTTGTCTAAAAAGGGAGGAAGACATCAAATGTTAAGCTAAGGAAGACTACCCGCAAGAATTCGTGTCTTATTCTACCACTTCTAGTCAAACACTTAGAAACATGTTACTAACTGCTCAACATCTCTAAGTTCTTGTTATTAGAACTGAAGACTGACATCCTCTTGCTATTCTTTGCCCAAGACAGTATAACATTTCACAAGTAAAGTTTCTGAAATTGCAACAAATGCATGATTAAAAGCAAGTTCAGAGATAATTCAGGCCAACATTTTGTAAGTACTGAGGCAACAAAAATCTGGTAAGCTAAAAGAAAATCACGGTATATATTTGCTAATATGAGCTACTTCCCCCTTCTCTACATGCTAAATATACTTATCATACGAAAGCAAACAATCCCAGTTCTTCAAAATCACACATTTACCGATCCAGAAATTACACACAGAAAAAGGCTGAGTGAAAAATAAAATCTAATAATAAGGAGCTGAATAGCTGTACGCTGCGAGGTACACTGTAAGTAGAGGTACTGCAGCATTTTTAAGTCTTCAGTATAAACAGAATTTGTGATTCTAATAGCAGCACTAGAGTGCAATTACTAAGAAAAGCCATTGCAAAGAAGGTGGAAAATGACTGCCCATTGTTATTATTACTATTATTGCACAAACCAGAATATATATAAAAAGACATTCTGAGAAAATAAACATGATAATGGCAATAAGTGACTATGACAAGAGACTCTGCATCCAAACATTCTGCAGAAAATGGAGAATGAAGTAACTGAACCATTAAGCGGACTATTAATAAACTCATTCAAGTCAATAACTAAGCTCCTTATACTTCTTCTATGATCTCCAGTTCATATTGCTTTATTGTAAACCCAACCCCTGCGAGCAGAAATACACTAGTTTTACTGGATGAAAAAAAAACAACAACCCCCACTCAAAAACATAAAAGAACAAACCTATTTGAACATATTTTCAAATTACTTATTCTGTAGTCCAATTCTTCCTGCTATTCTGGATGCAGCTATTCATCCCATTGTTCTAGACAGATATCTCTAAATATGATGTGTATTATGTATTACTTCTGCAAAACATATCTATTTCTAGTTTTCTACTTCCTATGACAGGAGGCAGATTTAAGGTAAAACACATTACCTCAGATCTATGCAAAATTCTCTCCGGAAGCTCTCTCCCCTTCAAGTCATCCTCCAAGTTTTAATGATCAAACACTCATCACCAAGCAAAGCCGTGACACACATTCTACCTAAATGTTTTAGTGGACTACTCAGTCACACAAACTTGGGTAAATGAAGCTTTTTTTTTTTTGTGATTCACAGTTCCAAGATTTTTATTTCCAAACATTTGAGGTAATTATTTAAATTAAGGATTAGATTTCCAGCTAAATTAGCAGCTATACAGCAACTAGACTGCCTAACAAAGACACAATGACTGCTTCATGAAGTTTTGGGTTTTTTTCCAGGACTTCTACATTACACAATTGAAGTGATTCCCTTTACTAAGCATCCAAATAACATTATGAGAAAACAGAAACCAAGACCAAGTTCACTAACGAAGGATGCCCGTTAGAATTTTACCAATTTGCACTGAAACTTCCGAGCTAATTCTCTGCGTTTGTATAGTTTCACATAAAAACGCATACTCATGAAATCTATACTCATTTACAAGCAGTATAGCTTACCAAGATGAAAGTAAAAGGTGTAGTGATACCCTCACCTAGTTAATACATGGAAAGATGTGCCTACACTTTGTTGCTCCTAGAACTTCACAGCAGAAAAGCTAACACACGCTTAGTACAACTCTGGGCTCTGTTCTTCCTTCCCCAGCCCTAAGTTTTTGCAGGGGTGATTTCTTCACTGCAGAATTTATTAGTTTTACCTGCAGGTTAGTTAATCACAGTTGAAAAGTCATCCTTAACAAACCACTTTTTGAGATACACCTACCTGGCTGTCCTGGCACTAACTACGGATCACATAGAAAAATCTCACCTTATCCTTAAATTCAGGAGCCCAGGTAACGCAGGAGATGAAAGCACAGACCACCCAGCTTCCCACTAGCCGCACATGCCATCAGAAAGGGTCACCATGGGAGAGGAAGGAATTGTCTAAGAGCTTCAGTGCAGACAAACTACAAAGTTAACTGGATTTGTGCGCATATTTAATAAACCCACAAATCTAAGGTATTACCTCTGCAACACTAGTAGCACAAACTAAAACCCAACTCATCTGGGTAGCAGTATTACTGAAAAATACTAAGTGAACCAGACTTTTCAAAGAAGAACCAATACAAACGCCAAAGATCTACCTACTAGTTTCTCAGGAAGATTCAGAGTTTTTGAAGGGGATGAAAACGCAATACTGAAATCTAACAAATCATGATTAAACATAATATTACGGACTGCAAAAAAAGAGTTAACTTCATGGAGATAATTCAACAAATATCCTTAATGCTAGTGAAATGTTAAACATGATAAAACTGAAGTATCGTTTACAGTAGCCAACACGTCTATTTTGGCTAGGAAAACACTTTCTACAAACTCGGTTTTATTCACAAGCCTCAGCTGTACCCTGTAGATACTCCTACATGCATTTTCACAAAGCAAGATTTGAGCTTGTGAGATACCATGCTACAAGCAGCGTTACCCACAACCGGTGAAGCGTCTCCAGAAACAAACATTCGCTCATTCTGCTACAAACAGCTGGGGAAAGTTTTTATTCTATCCCCTTGCCTGGGACACACCTCTGAGCCGGGTCACTCCTCCCTCCCACCCCCATACACGCATTTTAACTAGCATCATGTTCAACATATCCAGCGCGGTTTGTAGCGGCATCAACGTAACCTCAGCATTGTCCCCACGCCACACCAAAGCACTTTTCAACCCAAGCTGCAAAAAAGGCTCCTCGGAGCGCTTCCGCCGCTGTACGTTTTGCCCGGCCTGAGCGAGCCGCCGTACGGTCGGCTCTTCCCGGGGCTCGGCAGCCAGCCGAGCGCACGGCGCTGCGCACCACTGCTCCGGGGAGCGGCCTTGGGGTCGCCCGCGCGTCCCGACGGGGCCCTGTCGGGAAAACCAAAGGGGGCAGCTGAGGGGGGACACCTTCGGCGGCGGGGAGGGGACGGTGCGAGCCCGGCTCTGCCCTGGGACAGGCGCTCGCCGCGGTGGAAATGGGGGTGAGCAACAGCAGCAGCAGCCCCGGCGTCGCTGGGGTAGCGCCCTTGAGCCGCTGCTCGGGGCCCCTCCCGCAGGCCCGGCCTCCCCTTTCCCCCCTCCCGCGCCCCGTAGCACCGCAGCTCAGGGGGTGGGGTGGGGGCGTGCGCGCTCGGCGCCAAAGGCCCCCTCAGAGGCGACGGGAGGGTCCTGAGGGCGGGAAGGGCGCTGAGGGAGAGAGGGAAGGAGAGAGTGAGGCTCGCGGCCCGCTCGGGGGCAGAGGG
>JANRGW010032147.1:22111-33059 GCA_024733675.1 Psilopsiagon aymara | reverse complement strand
TTCATTAGGGACTGTAGTGATAGGACAAGGGGTAATGGGTTCAAACTTAAGCAGGGGGAGTTTAGATTATGTATAAGGGAGAAGTTCTTTACTGTAAGGGTGGTGAGGCACTGGAATGGGTTGCCCAGGGAAGCTATGAATGCTTCATTGCTGACAGTGTTTAAGGCCGGTTTGGACAGAGCCTTGGGTGATATGGTTTAGTGGGATGTGTTCCTGCTCATGGCAGGGGGATTGGAACTAGATGATCCTAATGTCCTTTGCAACCCTAACTATTCTATGATACTATGAAGTTCAGTAGTATTTGGCAAAGGGCCTGGGAGTAAGAATAGAGTGTATACTGAAAGGCTGGTCACTATATTCAGTTTCTTTGTGCACAAGTAAACAGGAGATATGGGAAGCAGCAGTCTGTAGTTCAGTGAGAAAATGGCAATGTTAACAGCAAACAAGTAGGTAATGAAGTAAAATCGATACTGCATGGAGGTGGCAAAGGAATAGCAACAAAACATGCAGTGGTGACATCTTTAAGGTCTCTCCATTTGAGGCCTGACAGCCATTTGTGCTCTGCAACGCTACATTGGCACCCACTGTAGAAGCTGAGGCACATTTCTTTTGCTGACTCTGCCATGAGGTGGTTATCTCTGACAGAGCAAGCTGCTGAGGTCAGAAATCCTGGAATGGCTCAGGGAGACTTGCCAGGTTTCATCTGTCAATGCCCTTGCTTTTCTATTGCATAGATCCACCATGCAGACCCATGGGAAGTGGCTAATGAAGATCTTTAAGTTTTGTTTAGCAGCCTGGAAAGGGAAAAGTGATACATGGATAAAACAGCTCCCAGCTGCTTGCCAAAAAAAAAAAAAAAAAAAAATGAAGAAAAGAAATGGGACGTGCTCTTTGTTGTTCCATTGAGGAGTAACAAAAAGTGTGGGGAGGATCTCTTCTGACATAGGGTGTGTCTTGCTGCAAGCCATCCCCACATGTCCTTCCCTGAGGGCTGAGGTGACCTCAGTGTGTTGGGAGCTATGGCTGTAGTTTGTCACAGCTTTAAGTGACATTTCTTTAAGGTTTTGGGTTTTGCCCTGTCATTAGTGTCACAGATAGTTTACTTAATAGTCATCAGTGAGCAAGTGGGAAGTACTAAAGTGCAATTCATTATCCTCAGGAAGATAGGCTGCTACTTGAGGCATCTTCCCAGGGCTCAGGAGGAGCAGATTCAGTTCCTTTGCTCTGCCAGCAAGAGGAACTCAACCTGTACACACAAGCAGATGTGATGGTCTTGGTAATGAAAGAAAGCACTTGGGACTGAGTGTGGGGTGACCTTGGACACTCTCTCATTTGATTTCTGCTGTGCTCAAAACAAGGATGTTGTAGTGTCTTGGTGGAGAAGCAGAGTACACCAACAAAACAGCAGACACCATCCTCAATTTAAACAAAGCAAGCTGCAACATTCTCATTTTGTGAGCGGTCATTTATGTAAAAATGTGGCAAAAAGCAAGAATTAATGGAGTGCAAGTAGTGATGATACAAGAATATTAAAGATACAAGAACTTTTTTGAGGAGTTATTTAACTCCTCAAAGCAGACCAATTAGCTGACAAAGTCTGCATAAGATTAAGTTGGACAGGAGACTTCAGACACCTAACAACTACTTCCTGGCCTAGTATACGGGGCTGATTTTTCAGCAATAAACTGTTAGAACATTTAGCTGCCAGTGAAACTCTTCTGATGACTGTCACACAGAGTAACTAAATTGAACGAATAGTCCACAGCACTTGAGATTTGCTCTGAATTTAGCTACTTCTTCAGCTCATGTGATTTTTCCTAGTAACATGCAACTTTCTGTACATTATTTGCTATTCAATCCAAACCAAGCAGGGCCTTAACTTAGGAACAAACTGAGGGCAAGACATGATTATCTGGCAGCATCTGGTCCTACATTAATCTCGATGTGGTTGTCTCTCCCTGAGAGATAGAATGATAAATAGTCCAACAGAAGCATTGACTACTGAATGTTTGACTGCAAGTAGTCCATGTGTGTTGTATTTTTGTACATGGTGTAGCTGCCTTGAACTTTGGTAGTCAGAGAGAAGCTCAAATCTTCAGTGGTGATTTTTCATTTTCCCAAGAGGCAGAGAGCATGTTGTGATGAGAAGGCAGATGGTAAAATTTATGGTAGGTCAGAACACATTCAACATGTCTTTTTGGGGCTAAGGCCACCTTGCCCAAGTGTTATTCTTGAGTAAAATCCTAATAGAAGGTGTTAACTGGCTTCAGTTTCTGTCAAGTCAGTCTAGTTTCAGCTGTGAAATATTTCACAATGTTGCTGTCTGACAAATTACATTACTTCTGTGCTCAGATGCTGATACTTTCTGGGAGTTCTGTCTCTCCACCTTGTGGAAAAGAATACTTAAGTTGCTTAGGAGCACAGCTTTCACTGATTTTTCTAAGAGCGTTAACGGAAGGCACACATCACAGGCTCTCAGGCAGAGTTCACTGGCTATCATGCCATACAAGATATTTCTCTGGGGCTTTTATACTGTTTCCTACCTATGCACCTCAAAGGGTTTGTTTGACTGGGTTTTTTTTAGTATTTGGTTGCTAAATGGTTGGGTTTTGTTTGGGGTTTTTTTTGTTTGTTTTTTTTTTTCTAAATAGGTGAATTTGAATGGCACTGCAGGGACATGACAGCTTGGTTGTTGGAAAAATACAAAAGTGCTGGTGCAGATCTGTGAAGCGCTCTTATATCAAAAGGATATCTGCTTCTGGACTCTGGCAGGGCAGCTAGTATTTGCTATGCTTCTCTATTGCTTCTCCTCCCAGACCTAGAGGGGCCTCTGAGAAAGTAGAAAGGGTTTGTGTGTCTTTACCCTCTTAATATAGACATACCCAAAGTGATATGTCTAATATCCATGGCACTGTAGTGGAATGAACCCAAATCACGCTGCTTGCACCTTCAATATTTTTTGCCTAGGCAAGAGGAGAGAAAGCTACCAGCAGTGACAGTACATTCAATTTCAAGTCCTGCATTGGTGCCTTGGAGTCAGAAATGGGATATGTGCTCTACTTGTGAAAAGACAGCACCTAGTAGAAAGCTGAAATTTGGGGTTTTTTTTTACTTTAGGAATGTGGGGTTGGATCTTGCACTCAATCCCTTCTTCTCCATCCAGGCAGCTCCCCAGAGGTATTTGTCACGCCTCAGGGTAACAGAGCGTCTTGTTTATCTGCTGCAATGAGCCCTGCTGAGTCTTCAGAGGAGTGGAATTACATTCTGGATGGCAACTTGGGCTGCAGCCATGTTACTGAACATTGGCTAAAATTTCCCTGGCTGTTGTCCTCACTCTAGCCCCCCATCAGTGATGACAATGTTGTGAGCAGTAACTTAGAAAAATCTGCAGAAGCTATTGGCATTTTATCCACTGTGTCATCTTGCTGTCTTCAGCTGGGTGACACTGTGCTGCAAATATTGTAAATATTAGCCTGTGCTCATGTTGCTCTGAACCAACCCTGTTGGTTCTCCTGGTAAAGCTTGGGGCCATTCTTATTGAAAGTGTGGGTGGGACGGCAAACCCTTCCACTCCGTACAGCAGAAGGAGGATGCCATGTGTTCAAAATTTAATCTTAAAAAGGAGATCAGTCACAGCATCTGGTTTCTTCAGAGTCTTCAGTGTGTCTTTGAGAGGCAGAGAGGATGATTGCCATGTTACTAGGTTTACGTAGATGCAACTTTGATGGCACAGCTCTGGGCAGAGTAGCTCAGACCGGGGGTTATATTAGGTGAGGAACAGCTACAGAGAACAGAGAGGGGCTGCCTACTGCAGACAAGGATGCGGTGGATTTTAAGTCTTGTTTTCATAATGTAAGTTTGAAATCTTTTATTTAGCCAGGTCTAGGAACAGGGAATTGGGTGCACTGTCCTCAAGTGTAATAATAACCTTGCTCGTCAGTTTTGTGCTGTTGCCATGGTCTTCAGGAGATTACAGAGCCTGATGTCCTGCCATTCATGCCATGTGTAATTTGTGTCGTTAGGGGAATCATTTAGACAGAAGAAGAAATTTTAATTAGGAAGCTAGAATTCCTTCAGGATAAAAATGTCTACACGAGTGTCACACTGTCCCTTCTCAGCTCTGCAAAAGGAGAGAACGTGGATTAAATATGTAATGTGAAATAAGAGAGATTATTCAGATAAACAAAAAATAGATGTCTAGTTGTTACATTAAAGTTCCTTTCTGGGAATTTGCAAACCCACACCTCTCTCACTCACGCATACATGACCTCCCCTCCAAGCAAATTGCCTCCAGCGAGTCCTCACAAGTCCTGGGACTTGCAAGAATGAATCCTGGAAATGGAAATGCTGGGTCAGGATAGTTCCTTTCAGTCGCTAACCTACTGTATAACAACTGCTGTGGGCACTCACTAGACCTTGTCTATTGCACTGTGGCCCTGGATTTTTAGAGCTGGTGCTAAAAAAAGACACAAGGGTGGAACATGGAACATGATCCTGTATGCCATCTATTCTCTTGGAAGTTGCAAGAGGGGCTCAGGGGAACTAAGTTGTAAATATAGTTTCTTTGCAGTGGACACAGTTAATGTATCTGAATGACAAAAGTGGGGGTGAGAAAAGAGAAGGAGGTATGCAAAGCTAATACTGATGGAAATCCTGTTACTTAGGCAGTGTTATTCAAGAACAATTTATCTGTGAGAAAATATGACACTTGTAATGTGGCCAAGTCCTTTGCAAGCTGTAGAGGCAGCTGTGCAGGCTTGCCTGAGGCACTGAGCATGCCATCTGAGCAAGTTACAAGGAAATCTCTATTTAAATAAAAAGGAAAAAAACTGGTTCATGAATATCAGGCACTCTGTGTCCTGCCAGAATGTTCTCTTTTCATATCAAGGGTCTGATTCTTTAGAAGAAGTACTTTTTTGTCCTTTTTCAGACTGCTGACCAATTCAGTGGAAAGATAATGCAGGCAGCAAAAAATCATACTCATCCGTGAAGTATCTCTGAAATAGAGCTTTCTGGTTTGTCCTGTAATTCAAAGACTCATTCATGGGTAGATGGTGTGTGATTCAGACTCAAGCAGAGTGAGATTCTTCTTGTCAAAGTGCAGACATCTGCAATGTCTCCATCTGAGCAACCTGTCAACCTGTCCTATAATAGTCAATAGAAAGAAAAAAGTGGCTATGTAGAACTGCTACTTCTAAAATGTTTTGGATGTCAATGTAATATAAGGTGATTTGTGCCTACGTCTTTGCCTGAACTATAGAGACATTTTTAGATGTCCATTGTAAAGTCTGGGGAAATGGACCCTGCATGAAAGTGTGCATCATTTTAAAAAGGTTGTCTGGATTGGCCACAAGGCACCCTAATCTTGTCTTCTCAGCTTTTCTCTTTATATTGTCTGAGACAGATTCTCAGTTTCCTACTGAAATCCCTCCTTTCCATTCAAGCACTGTCATCTTTTCTCAAACTTTTCTCTCATACTACCTGCAGGCTGCAGAGAGCACAGTCTACAAACTACCCCTCGGCAGTACCCAGCAGTACAGCAGCCTCCTAAAATAACAGGTGCCCTGTCTTACGTACCACAAGGTGAGCTCTTCTGTGAAGTCTCAGCCTGCTGGGCATTGATAAATTGTGATGAGAATGCAGGTGGCTTTGATTTTTGGATGAATATTTGCTGTTAGAACATGTCAGTTCATAGCAGTAAAAAGGGCTGCTAGGAGCATATAGGTTCCAAACAGATTTTCCCAGTACAGCTTCTTGCTTTGTGATACTATGAGACACAGAATGGGTTTGATTAACCTCTAGGAATAACCTCAGTTATCCTCTAGGAGCAACCTCAGTTCATGTCTTGGGAGTACTCTAGCTAGATTTGGAGGTCTAACGTTTCTCTCCCGCACATGAAGTATCCACTATCAGCTAATCCAGGGAGTGTGGAAAAGGCAAATGTCTTCTTGAAAGAGAGGACGCCTCAGGAAAGTTACTGACAAATTTAAAAGAACCTCGTGCTTGTTAATATAAGAGAGATGAGCAGCGAAGTATTAACTTTGACTTATATGAACCAATCACCTTTAAAATCAAGTTGCTTTAATGGAAAATTATGATGCACTCCAGGCAGATTCAGCTGTAGATGGAATAGTATGAGCTGTTATTTTCCTTGCTGCAAGCAAAACCAGGTTGCCCAATTATTTCTCTGAAAGCCTTCATGAATGCAATAGAAATTACATTGGAAATGAAAAGGGAAGACTGAAATAATTTTAGATCTTTTTTATTTTCCAAAGTGGGTACGTGTACTATGTCTAACACAAACTAAGACTTGCAGTGAGCTCCTCCTTAGCTGGAGGTGCACACAAGTGCTGGCAATGATTCTTGTTGCTAGAAATGTGCCCAGCTTTAGATGACAGGGACAACTGAGCTTGTATTTAAAACACTGCCTCACCCCAAACAATCCAAGTGTTGTTCATTCCTTTGGAATAGATGAGGTGAAATACTGCAACAGTGCAAGATTTAGAGTTGTTGGGGTATTTTTTTGCAAACTTGCTAGTGACCTTATTGTGAATGGTAGGTAGCCAACAGCAACTTCAGTTAGCATTCAGTGCTATAATTAGGTATAAAGATTCCTGACAGGATCAATAATTCACCCATTGATCTTTTGCATTCATTATTTTGCATCTGAAGGGTGCCTAAGAATTAACTGGCAAATTACTTACTTAGGTGGTATGCTGTGAGACCACTGTCTGCTTCTTAAAACATGAGGGAAGAGATGTAGTATGGATTTTTGGTGAGTTACCTACCCAGTGGCAGGGAAATGCATGCTACCTTTGTCACCGTTGATTGAAGCCAGTGTTGTGCTGGCTTTAGGCACCTGCTGGTCTGTATAAATCCCCAGGGTTGGCTTCCACAATTTCTGCTTAAAGGCTTTTGGCAAGATCACGTATGTCTTTCTGAGAGCTCTGCTTGTAGGATGGGGTGGGAGAGCTGGGGGTGCAGGGTAACAGCATCAGCGCCCCTGAGAGGGTAGATAGTCCTGATAAAGTACAAAAGGCAGGTGGCAAACTAGGACACAAACTTCTGTCTGTGGGACCAGCAGCCAGCTCCCCATGTGGCCAACTGACACAGCTAATCATTGGGAACTTGTACCCTTCCAGTTTTCTCTCCTTGGCTGGCACCCACCCATAGTCTGCCTGAACTTTTTCAGGTTATTCACACTGTGTCTCATGGTCCAGTCTCTAGCATAGGCAGTGCCATTAAGCACAGAAACTTCTGAACATGTGGTCAAAAAGTCTGCAAAGAAGAGAGGTAAACATCAAAGCAGCTAGGGATGCAGCAGGGGCTGCAGCCTCCTGCCACCTATAATATGCAGGCTGATCCCAACCAGGGGACAGCAGCTGCTGCCAGTATCCCCAGAGCCAGCCTGCCTGAAACCCAGTCTAAATTTTACCTACCTCGCTGCATGCTTAATTAAGGTAAGCAGCTTCCACCCTCGGAACTCTGTGCCAGTTCACAGCATACAGTAATTTTCACCAGCTAAGGAATATAGTTGTATTCTTCCTCACCAATGTCTAGTCCCCAGGAAAACCCTTGTCTCCCCAGGCCCTGTCCTTCTCCAAGCTCAAGAAAGCTATTTATTGAGAAAAACTAAATATGAAGCTAGGAAATATGTAAAAGGAAAAATAGCTGAACAGCTGCTAAATTCCAGCTGTAGCATGGCTGTATTTCTTGCCCTGCCTTCCTTCCAAACAGCTTTGGAAACATGCCTGCTTCATGTAAGCTGGATTTGTATTTCAGGGAATGCATGTGCACTACTACTGTGCTATAAATAAACACCTGCTGTACCAGGTCTGCTGGCTAAGTTCATCCAACTTCTCTGAGGCCTCCTACCTCTGCTTTCTGCCTTTGTACTTCCACTGTCTTACTAGAACAAGGTCTAACCAGAGCAAAGCTTACCTGTCCTGTGTCCCAGAGACAGCAAGATTGAGCTCTTGCAATGTTTTTGTTATTTAAATAATGCTATAATCTGGTGTCAATTAAAATGTGAAGAGTTTTTTGAGGGTTTTAAATTAGTATCGCTTCAGGTTGTATCTGTAATTTGAAACATGCTCACACAGATGCAAGATGTTTGCTTAAGCATATCAGTTTCAGTAAAGCTGATGTGACTTCTGCATGTAGACATGGCCTTAAAGCTCTGAGGGAAGGGATTGCAGAGACAAGAGCTGATAATACTGTGTCAGAACTGTCTTTTTCCTCCTCTTTCTAGTTTCACACTGCAGATTAACACCATAAGCACTTGATGTGTGGCATCCTGCACCAATGCTTAACAAAGCCACTTGGATTGTATTTTCCCAGCTTTTCACAGGAATCATAGAATCATAGCATACTTAGGGTTGGAAAGGACCTTAAGATCATCTAGTTCCAGCCCCCCTGCCATGGATCAAATGTTTGCTCTAGGGCTGATGGTGAAAAGTCTCTTTCTAGGGTAGACCACTGCCAATCTTGGCAAAAAACTTCCTGGTATTGTTGCAAGGATGAAGTCAGTCTTATTACCACAAGTTTTATTACCATCAGGCTTGTAACTAGAATTTAAATGAAGTTTAAAGGGACAGCACAGGTAATCTTTGAAGATTTGTTGGAATTTTTTTAAGCATTTCTGTTGTCCAGGTTGGATTCCCTTTTGTGGTCCCTCCTCTTTAATATTGCTGTAATATTCAGGTACATTATTTATATTTGAAAGTAGAAACATTCACTTAGGCAGGCATTCTTGAATTGTCAGGAAAAAATTCAAACTCATTTTGTGGACTGCCTTACAGTACGGGTACTGGATGTGATAATCACAAGAACTTCTGTCAGAAACTTAATTCTTGAGCCGTACAAAGCGTGCTGCTCCAGGTAACTTCTCTCTGAAGCCACAGCTTTGGGAAGAAATTGTAATGAGTCTTGGCTGAATGTAAGGACAGATTCAGGGAAAATTTGTACAGTCTGATTATATGGCATGGCAAAGAGAAGATTAAATTTAAGATGTGTATATTTGGATCTGATACTCATACAATCTTTATCTTCCTCGGTGACATTATGCAGCGATTATTTCTGTAATTCTACAGGGATGGAGAAATTCAGATTCATTAATTTGAACTTCTCAAAACTGTGAGAGGCTTAGATTTTGAATCTGAATTTTATATCTCAGACCCATCTCTGTCTTACGTAATTAGTAGCACGATTAATTACCATGGAACACAGTGCCAGTGTAGCAGGCTCTTGTATTAACATTTCCATAATCTCAGTGCAGCAGATGTACGAAGAGGTCACCTAGAGGCAATTATTTTGAGTGCCTTTCCCTGGTAGCCAGGCTTTGGTAACGTTACTCATTGAGATGTTCCAGATCAGCTCCCCTGCAGTGGTAGACTTTTCCTGAGCAATGACTAAAGGAGCTCTGACTTCCTCGTCTTCAATTCTAACTTCAAGAGAAATAACATGAGATGTTTAACTGAGGCAAAAGCTCTCTTTAGAGTCTGCTATTGTACTAGAAGAAAAAGTTTGAGAGGGATTTTTTGGAGGCCAGAATATTTCCCCCTTTTCCCAATCTCCCCCAAACTATCTACCACCTCTGCTCTTGCAGTGGACAAGGAACAGAGTTATGTGTCAGCTTTTTCCTTTCCTCTCTGTCTTGATATGTATTTGCATCCTGGGTTAAATATTTTCTGCACCAGCATTATTTTATTTCCAAATTCCAGAGTAAGCACTATTGCTGTTGCAGAGACAGTAAGGCTTCTTAGGTATTTTCTGAGCTATTTTGCCATTGATAAAAAATATCTAGTTCTTTTTTTCTTTTTAAGGACAGAAATTATGGATTATTTCAGATAAAATTCTGAATCCTGAGCTATTTCAAGAAGTCATTAGTTCAAGCATACAGACATCTTTCATCTTCATGTTATATTTTGGGTCATGAATAAGTTGATTTGCAATTTTATAAGAATGTTTTCTCTCTTCAAAAATGGTTTTGGGTATGGTAATGCTTGGAGTGGCAGAAAAATCAGATTCATCACTGAAGTCAATTTGTGCTTACACTGAACTTCAAAGAACAATGGGATTATTTTCTGGCTGTTGTATTCAGTGGGGAGCATCAGCACAGCAGAAATTGCAAGGGTTAACAGCTTGTGCTACTCTCTGCATTAAGGCATTCAGTTTTGAGAAGAAAATCAATTCTAGCTGTTCTGCAGACAAATAACCTTTCACAACTTTTACTTCTATAATCTGCAGTTGTAGGTAGGGTGGAATATAAATGAAAAATAGGAGCTGATTTAGTCGCATGCTTGTATTTTGTGCAAAGGCAGAATGGTGTCCATGCATTATAGATCTGTTAAATATCCAAGGGAAGTTGCTTCATGTCAGTTTTGAGCCAAAGTTTAGATATTTAGCTTGCAAAATTCTCAAGATTTTCTTTCAAATTTTGTTTAAATAGCTTATTTCAAAATGTGCCCTCTGAGTATTTACAACACAAGAAGCACCAAGTAGTTTTGCTGCCTGACAACAGAACTGACTGAAATACAAATGAACCTGTCACCATTCAAGCTGAGCAAAGTATAAAAAGGAAACAAGTGACACAAATGATGAAAGCTAGCTTAGCTTTTAAAGAGGATCCATTATCATAAATCTAAGATGTTGTTAATGCAGGCAGTTTATAGCACTTTGCATTCTCCCTCTTTCTGTACATATTTGATGTTTCTTATCTTTAAAATCTTATTTCAAGGTTCACCTTTTTGAATTTATGTAGCACGCTGCACAGCTGGGTCCTGGGGTAGGTCTGAGGCTATTGCAAGTTGCAGTGATGTGTCTAGCAATAATAATTACTCATACAACACATGGTGGGAGATGTGTTCTCATGTGTGTCGTGGTTTAAGCCATAAATCAGCCACGCAGTTTGTTCACTCACTTCCCCCTTTTTCTTCCCTCTGCTCCT
>JANRGW010032147.1:0-12300 GCA_024733675.1 Psilopsiagon aymara | reverse complement strand
CAAGCATGTCAAGGTCCCTCTGGATGGCATTCCTTCCCTCCAACATATCAACCGAACCACACAGCTTGGTGTCATTGACAAACTTGCTGAGGGTGCACTCAATCCCACTGTCCATGTCACCAACAAAGGTGTTGAACAAGACTGGGCCCAAGACCCATCCCTGAGGGACACCACTCATTACTGGCCTCCTGCTGGACACTGAGCCATTGAGCACAACTCTTTGTATGCGGCCATCCAGCCAGTTCTTTATCCACGGAGTGGTCCATCTATCAAATTGATGTCTCCCCAATTTTGAGACAAGGATATCATGTGAGACGGTGTCAAATGCTTTGCACAGTTCCAGGTAGATGACATCAACTGCTCTACCCCTGTCCATCAGTTCCACAGCTGCATCATAGAAGGCCACCAGATTGGTCAGGCAGGATTTTCCCTTAGTGAAGCCATGCTGGCTGTCACCAAGAACCTTGTGGTTTTCCATGTGCCTCAGCATGCCTTGCAGAAGAATCTGCTCCAAGACTTTTCCAGTCACAGAGGTGAGGCTGATTGCTCTGTAATTCCCCTGGGTCACCCATTTTCCCCTTCTTGAAAATGTGGTTATATTTCCCTTTTTCCAGTCATATTCTTATTCTCCCTATCCTATTAATGAAAAATGGAGGGCTTGGATGACATGTAAGCCTGCAGCTTAACCATCCACTCACATAAAACCAGTCTGTATTTCCACAGGAAGTGTCAGTTCGTTTAATTTATCATCATGAAAATGCAAATGAAGGCAATACAGCAAGCACAACAACATGACAGAAGTAGGAAATAGGGCAAAATAGATCATATTAGTCTTAGCCCATCTGATCCTTCTGTGCTGTGACTTAGATGGGCAGCAGTAGTTCGTTAATTGTGTGAGGGGCTGTGACCTGGAGAGATGGCCAAAGAGACAGGTACTTGTCCTGGCTGTCACTTTGTTTGGTCAAGGATTTTGTGGAGTATATATGATTCTGGGCAAAGTCACAGTTGTTTGGAAATGTTAGTGCTATTGGAATTGCCTTCTTCCAGTAAAATCAGTGCAGTAAATGTGTCTAAAGATTTGCATGGTAGCGATGAGTGATTTAGCAACATTATGTGTGAATTAATGTGGTTTTGCTTCTCCTTAATGGATGTCTCAGGTGTCCATCCTACCCTGCTCTGTGTCTGGAGACTCACCCTACAGCAAGCAGCCTCAGCCTGTGGTCTGTGATTGGTATTCCTCCAAGAGGTCAGCCAAAGGCAACTGTCAGAAATGACACTTTTATGGGTAGGATTAAGTCTTTGAGACTGGAAACCATAACCACATCATTGAGTACATATTAGCATCTTACAAATCAAAACAGGTTAGCCACTGCTTCTGCAAGTCTAAATAACCACTCAGGTAGGTAACAGGAACAAGTGTAAAGCACAGATGCCAGCTGTGTTTTGATGCAGCCAAGGCTCTGATTCTCAGATTTTGCCCTCCTGCACTATCTGTACATTGGCCTCACTTGATTGAAGCTATAAATATCTTGAAATGGAGCCTAGACCTGCACTCTTTTTAATGTGCTTCCTTCTCTTTTTAATTTGTGATTTGCTTGGTTCATTTTCCAGACTTGGCTAGCCATGTGAAGGTAACTTCTTTATAAATATATACTTCATAAAGTATATATGCAAATACGTGTATGTATGAACAGGTATATATGTAAATAAATATATATGCTAGGGAGATCTTAAAACAACCTTCCAGTGCATAAAGGGTACCTACAGGAAAGATGGGAAGAGACTGTTTATCAGGAAAGCTAGTGAGAGGACAACGCTTAATGATATTAAACAGAAAGTGGGCAGATTTAGGTTAGCTATTAGGAAGAAATTATTTACCGTGAGGGTGGTGAGGCACTGGAACAGGTTGCTCAGAGAAGCTGTGTCTGCCTGATCCCTAGCAGTGTTCAAGGCTAGTTGGGATTTTCAGAGCCCTGGTCTAGTGGAAGGTGTCCCTGCCCATGACATAAACATGGATGATGTTTCAGTTCCTTTCAACTCAAATCAATCCATGATTCTGTGATTCTATATAACAGAAATGACTATAAGCTTGGGAGTTTTTACCCTTCCTGTTTTCGCTCCTCTTTGTCCAGTGCTGTTTGTGGGCTCTCTGCTACTGTTACTTGTGTTTTCCAGGCCATCATTATCTTAGCTGTCCATGCTGCCTCCAAATCTATGGCAGGATGTAACCCTGTCCAAATTTAAGTGTTTGAATTAATTTCAGAATACTCTAACATGGATTTTAAGGTATTTTCTTAGACACATATACACAAATATGACACATATCCACAAATATGTACCCTTTGGAGTCGACAGTTATGATCCTCTCACAGAATAGACTGAAACACTGCTACTGTTTTGGAAGAGGAAACACCATCTTTCTCCGCCTCTTTACTTAGTTAAAAACCACCCCAAAATCCCACTAAAAAACAAGCCTCAGGTTTTGACTTTGTTGTCACTCTGTACTTTTTCTGAAACCACTCTTAGAAACATGGTTTTGTTTTACTTGATAGGACTAGTGTTATAACAAGTCCTGATTTATAGTATAGTACAATTTTCCTTATCTGAAATTTAAATGCAATTAAAAGCATTAACAATGTTAGTGCCTCATCTAAGTTAGAAGTTACAGTAATGGCTAATGTCTGCAGAAGCATGACCAGCCTTCTTGGTGTGACTGCATCCACCCCAGAGAAAAGGTTGTGCTCTTGGAAATAGCAGGCTTTGAAATGGGAACTATGCAAGAAGCACAGGCCTGAGCAAGGTGGGGAAAGGCTATGAGCTCTGAAATTGGCTTTAGAAGCTCTGTGCACTGAGAAGCTCTCAAAATGGTACAGCTGAGTGCTTTCAAACATAAAAGCTGCAAAATTTACTTTTGGAAAAGGGATCTCTTAGGAAATATGTATGGATCTTGTCCTCACTGCTCTCTCCCCTTTGCTTTTTTGGCAAAAATTAGAAAAAAAGAAAGAAACCCCACAATTCTTTAAAATGTCAGTTTAAAGTGTCAGGCATGAAGTTTTAAGCTGTACCCCCTAGAGCGTCCTAACAAACAGCTTTGAATGTCATGAAATGAGTAAAAAAATCTCCACTTCTAGCAATCAAGCTTTCATGCTTGCCTTTCAGATTTAGAAGCTGGGCCTCCATGTGTCTGGGATTTGCAGGCTAAAGCTTGATGGCTGCTGTTCCGAAGGACAAACAGAGTCTCTTTTACAAAAAAAGCCCAACCGAGAGAGTCATGCCTGTCAGTCACCTGTGATTTCTTTTGTTGGCAACGCAAAGAGCTAAGATCAGAGCAGCCTCAGCTCAGCAACTCTTCCCAAGCAAGGAACCCTGCAAAAGCTGTGTGATGGGAGAAGGCTCGTTGTGACTAATGCAAACTGATAATCCTTGCAAGGGGATGGCAGTGCCCGGGGGCCGCTCGCCTGCTGCTGTTCCAGCCTGGGTCAGGAGGAGCCGTTAATATTCCCTCTCTGGAAGAGAAAATATGTGCTGGCATTGATGAGTGTGGCAAAATTCTGTGAGAGTGTCTCTGTGTATTTCAAAGGGGTAGATGGGGTTGAAAGGAATCTTCACTTTGTCTCTCTTTTCATTCTGAATTCAAGGCAGCTAAATTATAAACATGCAGACATAAGAGCTTTTGTGTTAGGAGGTACAAGGCCTTTCAGTGACACTGCTTGCTAGAAAGAGCTGAAATAGGAGAAACTTCTCTCTAGGTGCATGCATTTTTTTTGTAAGATGGTTATTTGTTTATCATCATCTCCCTTATTTCCTTAGCTTTTCCTGTGGCTGGTGCTTGGTCTCCCTTTTGACACATTTTTTTCTCTCTTTATATTGTTAATCAAAGGAACTTATAATGCCACAAATAAATCATTACCAAACTTATTACCTTCCTCTGAATTAACCACCTCTTCATCAGATGCTGCCCATCGTTCTGGGGGCTCTTTCTCCTGCTTTGCTTTGAATGCTGTCCTGAGATCCTCAGCTGGGAAGAGAAGACAGAGCTTTTCCTTTGCTTTCTCCCTAGCCACTCCTCCTTCTCTGGTTGTCAAATGTCAGCTGTAATTACACTGTCCTAAGGAGAGAGGTCCTTGCTCTGACATCATGAGAAACCATGTAATTGGCGGTCATATGGGGTGGTGGGAAGCAGGATCGGCCAGGCTTGAGCACAAGGGCTAACGGAGCCAGGTTTTACACACTCAGAGCCCCGGCCAAGTTCACAGTTTAAACTGCAAATGGTGATGGTAAGAGGATGGTAACAATAACGTCACTGTGGGTGATGCTGCTCCTGCTGTGAGTAGCCAGGAAGCCAGTGTCTCTCCTTGAGGGCTGGCCTCAAGTGCCCTTCTGCAGTGAGATGCTTTGATGGTAAGGCAAAGCTGACTCTTCATGAGCCTGCTAGCACAACTGAGAGAAAAGGAGGATATGCGAGGTTGAGGATGGAGGGGAGGAAGCTGCAGAGAGCATTTGAGGATCCTTTTAATGAGGTTTTGAAGGAATAATTATGAATAATGGTTAATAAAAACATGGTACGCAGCGTGGGTTTTCAGCACAGTGGGGAAACTATGGGGTACTGGACTATTTCTGCCTTGTTTCTATAAGAAACTGGTAATAAACATGCAGTTACTGAGAGAAAACCTTTATGGAGCCACAATAGGAAGCCTACCTCCAATTAAAGTCTCAGCATGATGGATAGCAAGTCCTTGTGCAAAAAGGGGAATCATGGTTCAAACACTTCTCCCATCACTCGGCAAATCAGTTGTGTGAGGAAAGGTTAAGTGGGTACATTGGGTTATTGCCAGGTCAGACCTCATGGCCAGGTGGAAAATGCAATGTCCTGGCTGCAGCTGGTATAGCTGGTGTTGGCCAGGGCCCAGTGACAACTGGGAGCAGCCTGTGAAATGGAGTATTGGAGGAGTGGGAGAGATGAGAGACCCTGTGTCGTGCAGTCATTCTGCAAGGGGGCTTCTGTTGCCTCTGTTTTGCACTTGCTACTGCTATTTCTATTCAAACACACAAGCACCTGTGAATGAAGTGGTCTGGCAGTTCATGCCATGAGGAAATGGCTGAAATGGCCTTTAAATCAAGGAGTTTGAATTTAGTCATCTAAATGCAAATAACAAGCCAATATAAATTAAATCTGCAGCCAAAATTGTGCCTGTTGGGAAAATTGTATATAAAAATAATGAATGAACTCTCTAGAAAATCAAACCAGCATCTTTTCATATCCCAATTCATTCAAAGTATAGCCTCGTTTTTCAAAAGCTTTTCTCATGAGCAGTGGTAAAAAAAGAGGAAGAGGGAGGTAGTTGGTGCTTTTGGAAATAGATCTGTAGGATATAACAGAAAGTAAATTCAGTGAATAGGGATGATTTATACCCTTCGCTGTCTTACTGGCTACATTTGCTGTCCAGAAGTCTTTGGTGTTTTGCTCAAAGTGCGCAACCCCAAGCCCTGCAGGCTTTTAGGCGCTGCAAGAGAAGCTGAACTGATTTGGAAAGCCTGAAATGACAGAATAATGGAATAATATGTTGTTAGGGGACAACTAGTCTAGGAGATAAATGTACAGATGGAATAACCTAAGTTAGAATGATTTGTGTATGCACAAAGATGACTTCTTCAGACATTTTAGAAAAATAGTTCATCAACTACAATTACTAGGCAGGGCTAGCTAATGCTTGACTGGTTTAAATTGCTTTACTTACCTAGTGATCACATTGTTTGAAAGCAGGACTTTAGAAATGACTGGAAAAAAGTTGTAAGTTAAAGGATTTGGGCTAGAGAAAGGTATGCAACTGGTCAGTTCAGTGTTTCAAACACAGGAATAGGGATACCTACTTTATATAAGTGTCTTTAAAATCTGTCTTTGGCAAATGACTGAAGAAAGAAGCAGTGTTTTTCAAAAACATGCATCTGAAATTGTCAGTGGAAAAGTTGGTGTCTCAGGCAAAAAAAAAGAGGGAGAAAAAAAAGGGAGAGAGTGCCTAAAATTTAGCGCTTCAAATAAAGAGATCTGTCAACGCTGTCATGATACTACTATCATGGCAGACCATCATCTCCGTGATGATTCACTGGTTTCATATATTTTATTTCAAGAAAAGCTTTGCCACTTATTTTTGAATCACATGTACTGATTTATTTTATTTTTTTTAAGACATATAATTTCGTATTTTGGTAAAGAAATACTTCCCAGTTGTTTATCAAAACATTACAAATGCTAAAAATAAAAGTATTTCAAGTTGATCAAATTATAGCGTTATTGTTACTGTACTGTAAATGTCACCTTGACAGAATCAGAATAACAAACTTTTAAATACTGAACCATAGACATCTGTTAGTTTCTGAACTGTTACCATTATCTTGCCGCAGTGAATATGATTCTCATTTTTCTGTACCATTTTTAGGTTGTTTTTGTGCCATATGGGTATTTTTTGATATTCAGGAAAAACTTAGAATAGAGTCACTTTGAGACACAAAACCTGAATTTGAATGAATTTTTTGTTCTCCCTTTATTCCTAATTTGTAAGGAGTATGGTCCCCGCATGCAGACAAAGGATAGAAACCAGGCAGTGTCTTTGTTCTACCCAAGGCCTCGGCTTCTCTTGTGCCCTTGTGAAATTATTTAAGATCTCTGTCCAAATTCAGTTTGTTTGCAAACTGTCAATACTGCTGTCTTCAGGCATGATAGAGTCTGTATCATGCCAGGTCATGATTCTTCCTGTAAACTTCCTATTGCTCTTTCAACAAAGACAGAAAAGAAATTCCACAAAATACTCAAGAATCATTGTTATCCTGGCAATAGCATGAGCAGAACTTTCTCCAAGTTGTGGAGTGCTCCTCTTGTTATCGGAGTCTCCTGTGCCTAGCATTGTTTTAAGTAATGTTAGTTCTCCTAGTGCCGTGAAGTGATTAGTACACAAAGATCCTTTTTTCCTGAGTGATGGAAAATGTTAGACAATATGCTCAGAGCCAGATCCTGGGCTGGTATTAGTCAGTACATTTGCATCAGATGGGCTCTTCCTTGTTGTCCTCAGCAATTAACTCTTCTTATGCAAATAGTTACGGACAAATGGTTGGTTCATTCTCACCTCTGTCATGAGAGAATCAACCAAGGTTGTGTGTGGGGTGAAGGAAGGAAGATTCTTGACCCCTGAGGTGTCCTTTTGTGCACCCATTCATCCTGGTGTCAGCATATGTTCGCAAAGGGCATCAAACTTTGGGGACCTGGGTCGTAAGGATTCCCACTGGTCACTGAGCATTTGTGAGGAGGTCAAGACAACAGCCTAGGTGTTCATGTGTACTGGGCATTGCTCCTGCTGTGGTTGAAGGGCAGGAGTAGGTCTCAAGCACACGGCAATACCCCAAACCAGCTCCAGACCCTCACTACCAGGACTCAGCTTTTCTCCCTTCTCTTTTCTTGTATGCTCCTCACAGATTGGGCTTATGTTTGGACTGCCATGATCAGTGATGCATGAGCCACATCATCTAATAACTGCTTTATTTTGTTTACTTTTTTTACTTTGAAAGTTTACTTTGAAGAATAATCATAGTGTTCAGGAGTGACTGAAAGGACAAACGTTCTGTTCTTCTGAAGATTCAGCACAACTTGGTGTCTAAATCTAGTTTGTTTTTCTCAAATTTATAGTGTTAGATTCTCAGGAAGACATTTTCTCCTATATTTTAAGCCTAAATAGAGAGCACTGGCATATATTTTCACACAGAAATGTGCTTGTTAGAATGCTAATATAATGCAGTCAGTTCGTCAATGATTTCCAGTTCTCTGATTCACATGATGGAACCAAATTCCACTGGAGTAAGTGAACTGCAAAGTGTCGCTTTCTTCCTACAACATGCATCTCCAGGCATTAGAAATGTGCTGATACTGAAAGAAAAATAAGTGTAAATACCCTTTGTGAGTGGGGAAGAAGCCAAGCTCAGTTTTGCTCAACTAACAAGCTTGGGAAGTCAGGAGACAACAGACCTGAACAACTGATTCATTGACTGGATGAAGTCTTAGGTTACATGGGTGACAAACCTATCAATTATTTTTTAAAAAATACATGGTATTTCTTTCATCAGAAATATCCTGTGGTATTTGGGAGGTGGGTTTTCTTGCTTTTACAGCTCAGGAGAAGGACTGGACTTCAATTCCAACCAACACAGTGTAAGTTAATGTGCTTTCTCATAATGTAGCTTTAGAAATAATTCGCATCTCACGTGTCACTTTGTATTTTTCATAGGCTATAAAAAACAGTTTCAAAAGAACAGCTCTCTTACACCAGACAGAAAAAATACCTTAGCCTCTTCGTGCTCCCTTCCATCCCTCCTTTCCTCTATATACTTATTTTAGTTCTTCTCTTGGTTTTCTCTACGGATTATATGCAGGTTGCTGGTGAGCAGTCCAGGTAAGTCCCAAGCTGGCTAGCAGGCAGCTGCTGAGCCCAGCAATGGGCTGCTGCAAGAGTGATGCCTCCTGGGTTCCTATCTGCTTTCTTGGAAAACAAGACTCCCAGAATTTGCAGAAAAAACCCAGAAAACAAAGGACTGTGAAGGTGCTGAGGGAGAGACTGGAAGCGTGATATCTGCTCTCAGCTCTGCCACCAACCCCATGAGCTTCTGCAAGTTACTGAAAAGCTCTGTCCCTCCTGTGTGTTTACTTCTCCCTAATGCCACTTCTGACAATTCAAGCAGCACAATCCCAGCGTTGAGTAGGGCAATTGCTACTTTACAATAAATTTTACCCCTTCTTAAATATCATATCCCAGAGGCATTACCACCATTGCTGATGAGCTCAGCCTTGATCTTGGAGCCAGCTGGCATTGACCCTATTGGACACAGGGAAAGATTCTAGCAGCTTCTCATAGAAGCCACCCCTGAAGTCTCCCTGCAACTAAAACCTTGCCACTCAAACCCAATATACAAGTTGCCATGGATGACCAAATTGAGTACCATGATTTTATCAGTTTACTGGCAAGTAACTTTTGATCCTCACCTTGGTAAAAAAATGCCAACTTTTAAATTTGGGATGCAAAGACTATGTACCTAGCCAGTGAAGGCAGCTGACTGGTGGGACATCACTAGGACCTCAATATATTCTTAAATTTACAAGAATATGGGGAGAATAGAAACAATAATTTTTGCAAAGGATACAGAATTGTCCAGAATATTCTAAAAAAATTTATTATAAAGATCTTCATCAAGATCTCATGGTAACAAGACAAAAAGGCAGGTGAAATTCAGTGCTATGAGGGCAAAACATGCACATGGGTAAAAGGAAGTTCAACTATATCCATTCATCAAACTTGCATAAGCTACTAGAAAAAGATTTCTTGGGAGCTGTTGTGATCTTGCCAAGTGTCAGCTCAGGGCTCAGTGGTGATGCAAAAGATAACATACACTGATAATCAGGAGTCCTGGAAGCACTATTGAGAGACAGGCTCAATTTCATTGCTACTCTGTTCTGTAACGCTGGGAATACAAATAAAATGCAGGACATTTGTGCATTCTGAAGCTCAGAAGCCCTGAAATAAGAGGAGCAAAGTAATGCAGTCTTGCCTTTGTCCTTTGAAGTGGTGTTAGAAATCTGATTTTGTTAACATACTGGCTCTGAAATCTCCAGATTAAATAACAGGGTATTTCATGTTTTGGGAAGTTGTAAACCAGGAAAAAAATGTCTCTTTTTGGAATAAAGAGATAGGGGATTTTAGTATTGGAAATGAATCATAATCTTTCTCAAGAAAGATTGCAGTCCTTTTTCTTAGGAAAAACAAAGGAGATTTAAACACTCGAGCCTAGTTGCGAAATCATTTTAGCTTTTGCTGGTCTTAGTGGCATCCGTGGGTGTTCTCTTTCAGCCTTAAAAACAATAAGCCAGTAGGATTAAGAAATAAATACAGCATTTTAACATTTTAATTATTGGTAGGAACTTGTGAGACATGAACATAATGCATTAAGAAGTGAAAGCTGAATTTAGGATGTACTCGTTGTTTATGTCAGTGTTGCACTGGTCTGATAGCAAAAGATGAATATAGATATTGTTGCCACATTCTTCAAACAAGCATTAAACGTTCATTTTAGCAGATTAAATTGGTTTCCTTTCAGATGCATCGTCTGCGAACTAAAAGTCGCGTTTACATTACCGAATTGCCATCCCTAGACATTCAAAATGTGTGAATCAGGACATTAAAATAATGACATTTCTAAATGCACTAAAATCCTGGATTATTTATCCTTCATGGATTTTTAGCTTGAAAATACCAGGTTTTGGGTTTTCTGTCTTTTCTTTGTAACAATTTTTTTTTTTTAATGCAATCAAGCTGTTTTGCAAGGGGGTTGGAATTGGGTTTTTTCCAATCTCTGGGACAAAATCATGGTTTACATTTTTCTGTGGAATGACACTTCCAGGGAGATTGGCTGCATTTAAGCACAAACTTATGGGAGAGATGCACGCAGGGAGTCTTTCACCCTATCCTGAGAAAGTTATTTTGAATTCCTAGAATGAATTGCATGATGGAGAGTCCTCTTTCTTCTTCGAGCCTATGGAAAGATCATTGACACCTCACTTGGGCAGGACTGCTCAGGCTGTGGTTCTGCAAACAGATGAATGGACCTGGAGAGGGGAGGAACTGCTTCCCCCACTGAATTTTCCTACTTTTCCCCAAAACTAAACTAAAACTGCTCAAAGATGAGCATATAATGCTTATAACTGGGACATTGTGCCTCTTGGAATTAGCTTCAGAAAAAGCTCCCATTTCTGTTGAATTGTTCCTATTAGTTTCCAGAAAGCAAATAATGTAAAGACTTTCATAGAAAGCTGGCAGTGTGCACCTAGAAATCAATCTGACATTGATTTACTTTGCCAAAGAATATTCACTCTCTATTCTTTTTTTACTTGGTGGGCATTATCTTTAGGTTATTTCAAGACAGTCATGAAAATCCCATTACATAATCCTGCCAGACACCACTTATCAGCCAAGGATCACGTCTCAGACCATTGAAGTGACCTGTAAGCCTGACCACAGTGCTATAAAAGCACTCAGATTGTTAATTTGGTTCAGCAGTGCAACTTTTAAAGTGGCTCTGGAAAGGGCTGTAGTAAAATGGGTTGTTTGATGGTTGTGTTCATACTCACACGTCTGGGGTGCATCTGCGTTTTCTCTATGATGCCTGGCTAGTAGATGTGATTTTTGTAGAAGTTTCTATTCTAGACATAAAGAGAGGTAAATTTCTGGGGTTTTTTTCAGTTATGAAGGAGGCTAAAAATACATAGTTTTGACGAACTGCTTTATTTTGAGGATGCACTGTATGTTACTAAGTAAATCATACTACCAAAGACAGGCCTAGAAAAAGGTTCAGTGAAAGTCTGCTGAAGAGGCTTACTGGTGCCAGTTAGCAATGCTGACATTGACTTAATTTCTCAAGTGCTATTCTGAACATGATAGCACCAGCGTGGCAATACCAGGATTTTGATTCCTCTTGGTCCGGTGATCAGCTGCTTGTGCCCCCAGATGTTCTCCTGAGCAAGGACTACATGTTTTCATCTAGGTCAGTTGTAAAGGCTTGCAATGTGAGACACTGTGAGAAAAGCAAGCCTGTGATTTGGGTGTACAAAAAGTCTTCACACAGGGCACTCAGCACTGCCCAGTTATGGATTGATTTATTTGGATTTCTGCCTTTTCTTTTTGTCTATCCCTTATACCTATCACTTAAATACACCCACTTCCAAAAAAGAAATGCATCAACAGATTGAAAGCTCTCAGCATCCTACGTGGCAGCCTTTGTCAGTAAGTACCAAGTATCATACTGAGTTGAAGCTGCTGCCAGAATATCAGAATATCACTAATTTTCGTACGTAAAATGCTCAGCTAACATGTTTACCCTCCATTTTGGGAGCAGCGTCATAAGGTCTATATTAATGACAACTGTCAGACTTCATCTAGGAGTGGCTGAGACTTCATATCTTCAGCATCTGTTCTGCTTTCTCCCTATACAGTATTTCAATTTAAAATAAGGCATGAAGATCTGAAACGTTTTGTTAGAGTAGCTCACTTTTTGCATTATATACAATAACTCAGGGAATATAGAAAGAAAAAACATGTTAAGAAGTTCAGTCCTTTAGAGGAAGGTAAATGTCATGGGTTCAGCAGTAGCAGTCATTTTCCCTCTTCTCGGTAGCTGGTGCAGCTCTCTGGTTTTTGACTTGTGGCCTGAGAACAGCGCTGATAACACCAATGTTTTTAGTTATGGCTTAGTGATGTTTGGTCTGGC
>JANRGW010032146.1:0-23947 GCA_024733675.1 Psilopsiagon aymara | reverse complement strand
GGGTTTAGAGGGTGGGGGTGATGATTTTGTCATCTTACCCCAACTTCACATATCACTGGTAGCTTTGAGATTCATTTCTTATTTAAATTTCTTACCTCCCAGACTCCATCAGATCACATGACAGACTGACTCTCAAGAGGGATGCTGGGGCACAGACTCCCTCCAGGGGCCATAACTCCCACTGCAGGACTGCAGTATGCTTTCAGTAAGGAACACCAGACACCAAGCCCATAACTGAGGCAGAGTGTGCTGGACCAGAAGGAAAAGAGGGAGGAAACAAATTTTCATTACTGAAACCACAAAATTAGACAAGTCCACTGGGTTTTCCTAGCTTAAGATGAAAACTAGGTCCTTGGCACAGCTTCCTGTTCCCTCTTTTTCCTAAAATACTGTTTCATTAATAACTGGTTTAAATTGCTGAATTTGCTGTAGGAATAGAGCTGTGCTTTCCACCACATGTACCATGCTCAAGCACTAGGGCATGAGGAGGTCATCCTGAAGCCTCCAAAACCATTTCAGGCACCTTCCCCATTCTTCTCTCTCGGGCACTCCACAAAAATTATCTCTGACCCTGATCTTAAAGGTAATCTGCGAAGGTTTTGCTGAAAATTAAAAGCTTGTTTGAGATCCCTTAGGAAGATTAAAGTACACAGCTTCTCTAAAATGGAATTACTGCAGTATTAAAATAAGATGTGAAAGACAGACTGCCAACTACTTTACCTCTTCACCTGGGACACAAAGCTGGGAAAAAGCAAGAGGTGACCCAGAGACCCCTCAGCTGCCTTCATTTTAGGGGCAGCCTGGAACCTGCTCAGTCTCCACACGGTGACCCCATGTCAGGGGTGCTGGCTCAAACCCTGTCAATGGGGAGAGCAAAGGGGAGTCATTCCCATCCTGCCTGTCATGGCCCTACAAAGCCCAGCATGGACTGCAGGCACTGGCAACATCCCTCCTTTTCTTCCACACCTTCCTGCTTTCCAGTTTCAGAGGGTGGGAGTCAGGCCAGCACCTAGCCACTGCATCAGAGCCATGCAGGCGTGAAGGAGTCTTGGTAGGACAGGCCTTCAGCTTTCCCCACCAGACAGTTCTCATGGGCAAGAGGTGCCACTAAAACTAAAACACGCTGTACCTAATTCACTCCCTCCAGAGTTCCCTAAAATTACTTTCTAAAGATCCGAATTTTCCCTACTTGCCTTGAAGAAATGTTGGAACACAGTCAGATCCCATCCTACCTGCATCTGGAGCCTCTTCCTCATTTTCCTTGGTTTTGGTTCTTTTTCCTCCCCTTTTCACTTTTTGAATTTAACCTGACTCAACAACTTACAACATTCTTCACTGCTCTGCACCTTGCAGAGCCCCATCTGTGTGTGCAAAATGCTTCCAAATCCAAACGTTAGTGCTCTGGATTGCAATTTAACTGCTGGAGTTTTGAGGGTTTGTGGTTTGGGGAAAGAAAGAGATTCTCTGCCTCCCACAGAGGGGAAAACAAAGCTGTTCTTTCTGTTTAGGCTTTTTAAGTATGGGATTTGATGGAAGGAAAAACATTTATAAAAGGGTAATATATATATAGTATAGTGGTAAAGGAATGGAGAAATACTGCTGAAAAAGAAGGAATTGCAACAGCAACATAAGTCCAGCTGTTCAGTTCCCTTGCTGGGTTAATGACAGTGAAAAAGAACAATTCAGACCCTATCTTCTGCATGTCTTGCAGAAATTAGAATCCAGCAACCCTGTTACCACAGGCTGACATGGTTGCACATTTCAGCATCTGTGGTACATGCCCTGTGCCATTTATCCAGCACCTGAGCCCAAGTGCTTCATAGGTTATCTATCATGGGCCACTCACTGATATGGCAGCAGCATGAAATCTGCTTTGTAGTGTCTGCAAATGCAAAATCAGCTATAGCATGACTATAGCAGTCACCTTGTAGCACCAGGTTTTCCTCTTTTTTTTTCCTCCAGCTCTAAAGTAGCTCTAATTGAAAATGAGTTAAATTCCCTTTGAATTTAAGAGAACATACATGTTTTAAGTAGGGGCCAAAAAGTTCGGGGAGGAATGTAGAAAATTCAAGCAAACATCATTCAGAAATGCTGATGTGGAATTGAAGCTGACTGCAAAGTTACTTAGCAGAGATTACAACACCTTTAGTCTAAAGCCGTCCTTCAGCTACCAGCACCATTAATGGAGCAGCCTGAGCAAGCCTCAGTCACCCAGCCTCCTACAGCCATTCCTCCCAGTGGTGCTGCTCCAAGAAGTGAGCAATCACTCCCTCAGGCATAGAGGCTCATGTCTAAGGAAATGTCTCAAAGTGCTGTGCACCCGGTCAGCACAGCCTGAAGTAGTACCTGTATGGGGCAGAAAACATTTTACTCCAGATAATATATTGGAGAAGGAAATTAAGGGAGACAGTTAAACAGTCAACTTGGGGTTTGAAGAGTGGCATGTTTTTTTGTACTTTAGAGTGATAATCTGACTAAGTTGCATGGTCAGCTGTTGACTTTCCTTTAAAAATTTCCCTACAAACTGTGGAAGGGAGCCCCCCACCAGGTTCAGCAGTCCAAGCTTGATCTAGTTATAGGAACTGTACGTGCTTGTCATAATGAGTATTTTCGCTGAGTTAGAAGATCATAAGGGAATCCAAGAATTGCAGAGAATGAAGGAAAATGGAATTACAGGGCAAGCTGTAATTGTTTCAGACTTCCTATGCTACAGAAAATAAAGGGGTTTATGTTACTGTTTCCATTACGAAACTAAAAGTCCTTTTCTTAAGGCCAATGGAAACGTCCAAAGTGAACTGTACCTGAACCACAGTAATTGTTTGTATGATGGTTAAAATGATGCAATGTGGCATATTCTGAAATGTGCATGTAATTTAGATTAATTGTACCTCATATTGACCTTTTACAGCCTGCAGTGAGACTGTAGCTCTGTGGCAATATGTAATACAGTGAGGCAGGAGAACTAAGTTCAGGGTTAGCCTATCAGTGACTTGAGCTTTCCGGCACATGTGGGTACCAATAAAGACAACAAATTTCCTTGGTCCTCAGTGTCAAACTGCAAGATCCATCACTACTCATGATTCTTGAGTGAGTCATTTCAGCAGAAGGCTCTGATAGGAGCCTTTTGGTCCATTCTCACAGAAGCAGTAATAATTAGTCATATCTAACTGAAGAAAAATGAAAATAATTGACAAAATGGGTTCCTCAGAACTCACTTCAAAAACTGGTACAGCTGTTATTATATAAGCAGGCTCCACTGAAGTCAATAAATTCACTAGCTTACATAAGCTGACAATTGCCCATTGAATTTAATGGAAAATTATATCCTTTCTATAGATTTTCTCTACTGCCTATAATTACAGTTCTCACATTCTACAGGATGATTTAGTGATCAACCTTCCCCTTCAGACCTTTTCTTACAAAGGGTTTCGGCCCACCATTTTGGAAAGTAAGTAAACAGAGAGATTCAGATCAACTTTCAGACTAAGCACAACCCAAAAGTTACTACTTATTGCTATATAATGTCCAAAACATTACATTCACAGAAAAAATTTCTTGCAGTTAATACATGGGCAAACATGAACTCAAGAAGAATGGCATTGGCCGTCAGGGAGATCCATCTGGATACAGGAGCTTCCATGTGAAGCTCAAATAGCCACAATCTGCAGTTCACTCTACATTCCTTTTCAAAACCAGCCAAATTTGCACTTAAAAAATTACAAATTTGTATTTAAAAGTCAAGAAAAAACTGTATAACAAATTTTTTTACAGATTTCCAAACACATTCAGAGGTCAAGAAAAGCTTGGAGTTTTGTGGGCAATATAGTTTTAACTGGGACAGAATATACAGGAAAAGTAATTTCTTCAGAGACAGAGAAAAATAAATTTTAGAACAGAACCTTAGGTTATATCAGTCAAATTACGCTGATCTACTGATCGAAGATAAGACTTTATTAACTTGAGACACAATGGTGGAATTCATTTTTAAAAGATACTGCAAAACCTATGCAGAGGGCAGGCCCTCCAGTTCTATGAGAAGTAAAAGCTGTCCCTTCCAGGGGAGTTGCAGAGCCATTTGTCAGAAATTTAGAAAAGACTTCTCAAGCCAGTGGGACATGCTTTGCAAAGAGCTTTAGTGTCTTTAGAATACTCTTAAAGACATTGACCTCTATATTTGCTGTTACAGTGCTCCTTAGGTGAAGACCTGGGGCAGAAGCACCTCATGGTGTGCATCCCCGAGGTGCTGTGACAAAGATGATCACCCAAAGACAGCAGTAGTGTTCAGACAGCATCTTCCCTTTGTGTTACAGTCTTGTAACACCAGCAATATTAATCCACCTTTCCTCCAAGTAAAGCAAGATCATGTTTTTAGAAGTGGTTAGACACATATTAAAACAACAAACAAATAAAAAAGCCATACACAAAAATAAAAACCAGCCCACAACACAACATTAAAAGAGTACATATAAGAAAAAATAAACAAACCCTTCAGCAAGCTAAAGATAAGTGTGTAGGCAGATCAAGATCAATGGTAAAACCCAGGGTACTGAAGTAGTAATTAAAAATAAACAAACAGGGGATAAAAATAGAATTTAGACCAAATATTTTCTCATAAAGTTTATACAGTAGACAAGCACCCTATCAAAACCAGCAGGAGAAGAAATTTCTTTCTATTTTAGGTAAAATGAGATTCATTCCCTTGTAGAAGGCAAGCTGCAAACTCCAGTTAAGCCAATTATTAAGGCCAGACTAAATTCCAATTTTTGAGATTTGTAAATACTTCTGAATATTGGAATTCAGAATTCAAAAGCAGCCTGGTATGACCCCTGCAACGTACACCAGTTACATCCTCCTCTGTCACCTAAAAGACCAGGAAGAATATGATGCTAAATACTTTATTCTGGCTCATGTACCTTAGCTATTTAACACAAAATCAGAATGTAAGTTCAAGTGCCTTCTACTTAAATGACAGTCCTGTGAAAATGAGAAAGGATATTAGGGCACATCATAAAAAAGCACAAATAAGCTGCAAATTTTGCTTTAATTCTCTTTTTCTGTCCTTTAAGAAGTACAAAGATCATGCAGTCCCCGGGAGTAACCTGTACTCATTACCCCTCCTTTCCATGTGACTCCTTGTAAAACATGAGTCTCCAGTTTCTTTGTAACTACCCTTTAAGTACTGGAACACGGTGATAAGGTCTCTCCTGAGACACCTTTTCTCTAGGCTGAACACACACACAGTTACAGGGGAGGGACAGGTAAGATCAGCATCTTTGGTAGCACCGTTAGGTTATTTTGCTCTATCTACATTAATATTCATATTGTTCCAGTTAAGCTGTAGCTATTACTATTCCATACCTTAAGGGGGTTCCTTGGGAAATAACCCTGTTAAACAGCTGTGCTAAAGTACTGCATCCCAGTCACTTTAGATGCACCGTAATTCAATTTTACCTACAGAAAGAACTTTTTCTTTCTGTATGCTCATGAAGTTTTACATAAAATCCACCACAGATCTGAGGTGGAGTGTGAACAGCAACAGAGGGCTATGGGGCACAAAAGGAAAAGACATTTAGGGCAGCAACAGCACAACCAACTGCAATTCACAATTGAGCACCTTAATATCCAGAATTTTCATGTTCTGGTCTGAAAAATCTCCTCAATATACACAGCTTCTGTTTAATAAGATCAGGGCTCTGAAATAAGCCAAACCTACCTACTGCTTAGCTGGCACTGAGATTGCTAAAGTATTATTCAGTCTCATACCTACTAACAGTCTTGAAAAGTACAAGCCTTACTGAGGTCAATAAGAATAAGAATATTCCACAGAATATAGGAAATTTTTGCATTCACTCAGTCCTGTCTGTATCAATGAGAGGAGTAGCTCTTTGGCACTGCTTTAACAGTACAATTTGTGTGTATTTTTTCATTATTATTAGGACTAATAGTCTCCAATTCCTCTAAAATCATTTTGACCAGAAATAGAGTTGTGATTGTAAAATGTGGGTAATGAGAAATGTTTTTTCCTAAATATGAAAAAGTACCAGTGATAAAGTACAGATTGTTTCAGAATTGATGGGAGGACAGCTTTGCATAGGTATTGTTGAAAAGCCCAGTCACCCATGTTACAGAGAGCCAGCAGGAAAGCATAAGGGGTGGCGGCTCTCAGGAGGGTTCAGTGCTCTGCTGCAGCTTACAGCAATCCTGTCAGCAGTGAAGCTCTCTTGGATTTTATCTACGGCCTGGGACCACGAGGCCAGATTCCAAGGAGAGACAAAAGGCTGTTTAGAGAAGTTAGAGGTGCTCAAGTCAGCAGGAATTGATTTAATTTAGCTAATTTTTAATCCTCAGGGACTACCTGACACTACATTGCCAGCCTGTAATAAGTGTTTTTTGTGAATTTAGCAAAGAAAGGCCATATCCCAGAGGAAAGGTATGCAGTTACTGAAACAATTCACAGCTAGTGACTAGACTTGCGAGGCTGAGTGGGTTTTTTTAACACAGGCACCAAATTTTAGCTGTTGCAGATTTTTATTTTTGAAGTGTTAGTAAAGAATACTTATGTTACTAACAATCTGGAATAACAGAATTACCCAAGCATGTGCTGGAACATGAAACAAAGGTACAAGTTATCTCAGGCTCCAAAAGTTAAACTAATGCATGGAAGCATGAGAAGCGTTACATGACAGCTTACTACAGGACTGTTGCATCTCCTTACTGTCTATATTGTCTTCTTCAAGAACCAAGACAGTAACGGTCTGATCAGATACAGCCATTTAAGTGTCCCGTCAACAATAATGGTCCACAAAAACAATCCAGCAATACAGTAAGTTGTAGGTCAATTCACTTGAACCCATGAATTAAGTTTTCACTAGTCTGAGGAGAACCAAAATCTCAAATCTGTGAGTTGGCGGGATACACTGGTATTTCTTATATAATTCTGTTGTTTTTACTGTTTGAAATTTTAGTTATTGAGAAGATACAAATGAAGTATGAAAAAAAAATATACTGTATCAGTCCACATTGTGCAGCTGCTAGTGTCAGATACCTTGCCTGAGCTAACATCCTCTAGACCAAAACCACCTCTTTACATCTCAGCGTAGTATTTTCTGTAGTCTTTATAACACACTTGTATCCTTGTCAAAGTATGTAGCTGTGTATGAACTTGGCAACATAAAAAATTGGAGTAACATAGGATGATATTAAATTATGCATAATACAAGAGCAAGTGGCAGATGGCATTGTAGAGTATGCGGAGATACTGGTATTTATACAATAAGCATTAAAATAAATGTGTCTAGATAAAGAGGTTATTTGCAGGTATGACGCGCCTAATGCTGAAATAAATGTTTATTTTCGGATTGTATGCATTATGCACAGGTTATTTTAGACACTATCTGTCAGATTGCAAGACTGATGTGACGCAGAAATGCAGACACTAGTAAAGGGAGCTTAGTAGCATGTAGAGGAGAAATGAGTATTAAGGAGACAAAGGCTTCACAAAACAACAGCATGGAACCAAAAAAAGCTATCTTGACATCAGGGAAAAGAGGAGGGACAAAGGGAGGTGGCAGAATGTTTCAAAACACTTGAAAAATGAAATCAGGAGATTAAGAGACATGTCTTAGGGGAAAAAAATGAACATAAGATATAAAAGCAGCTGCTATAGAATAGGACAAACTCCTAGGAGAGGGAAAAATCGTATGACTTACATTTCCCTCCAGCCCTTCACTCTACTCTCTTAGTAACGTACGTGACAACAGAAAATGGCAAGACATGAATATGGAAAATACTGTAGCAAATCAGACCATTGTCCGCCTTTTCCAGCACTCTACATGTTCTCCCTGTTTGGACATGCACTAATATCCTGCTACTGAATTGAGCAGTTGAGGCGTGGATCCCTTCCACTGCCTGTATAAAAGGGATGCATAACAAACAACCAGTGCAAATAGCAGGGCATAACTTTGCCTTAAACTACCTTGTCAACACATTTTTGACCTTCAGTATTGTTGCCCTAAATAGATACTTGTGTCCCTCTGGTTATAACAGGAGGTAAAGATGCACTCACAAAAACCTCCCACATTTTTGTGACAAGCAGCCAAGCTGTAGGAGGAGACAGGTCACATTATATTCTGTAGGGTTTTACTTGAAAGAAATTAAAATAACCACACGGGAATGAAAGGAAGCATTTGAGAAGGGTGGCCAGTTTTGAAAACTTTCTGAAGATAACAGTGAGACTTATAATAAAAAATATTAATAATAAAGAATATTATAAAGAATAAAGAATATTAATGATGGAGGAAGAACACAAATACCCCAGCTTCTGAACAGAAAGGCAAAGTTCCCCTCTGCAGTGCTCCAGACACACTAACAACCCTGCATGTTTTAACTGTTGTCCAGCCTTTCTCACTTAGTGACAATGTCACTGCTTAATTTATCAGGCACGTAGCGCAAACCTTTCAGGTACAGCGGTGAAATGTCTGTGACAAATAAAGCATTTTTTTTTTAAAAAAAACCATCAGAAATAAAATGAAATTTCATTCCACTGGTGATTTTAGAAGCTCCTCAAATAGTCTATTCCAATTCCACAGCAATTCTATAAAACAAAATGAATAGCACAAATCCAGCAAATATATCTCCTGCCAAGATGAGCTCTCCTGTTTTAAAATCTTTTATAGCATCTAATGTATTTATTTGCATCAAGAGGGCATTATGCCAGTTAACATCTGTGTTCTCTAGAGTTGGTAATTCTGCCTCCCATAACTAGTCATCAATTCTGCATGAAAATACACAACTGTCTTTCCACTATGAATTCTATGTGCTCCTTAATTTTTCCATGCACATTTAGAGAAATGTTTAGTGAAATACTTCTGTATAAAAAGATACAGAAAGGCAAGGATGATTCAAATGTCTTTGGATGCCCCACCCCTACCGGGGATTGTTATTTACGGACCTTTGGATTCAGGTCAGACATTCCATTATGAAAAAAAATTGAAGTCTTCCGCTGATATAAATTGACATAGCTTCTTTGAAACATAGAGAATATTTCCTAGATGTCTATCAGCCAAAGGTTTGGTCCTGAAAGCCTGAGGCAGTTCACAGAATGCAAGTGAAGGATACATATACTCTTATGTGGACTAAGTTACCTCAGCTAACAGTAAAATCAAAGCAGGTGTGTCCTCCTCAAAGGCAGGCATAACAAATTTTGTAAGTAGTGAGTAATTTTCCCAATTTAAAGTAACTTGAAATACTAGATGCCAGAATTGTAAACACATTCAAGCTCTCTTCAAATTTAGGTGCCTGAATACCTCTCAGTATTTAGCATTAAATGACCAGGAAATGACCATTATTTGCATATGAGAAATTATAAGCAAGAATCAAATTCATAAGAGACAAAGAGAGGAGTTGAGACTTAGACCAAGGTCACAAGCAACTGCATGGATCAAAGGCAAACCATGTGCCAAGCAAAATTATGAAATTCACTACAATGTGATGAAAGAGCCAATTTTGTTTCCAGCCTCATCAAAAACTTTTCTTCCTCTGCTGACACTCCGGCCAGCCTGACCACCCCCAGAATGTAATTGCACAGCATTGCTAATTGACAACAGCCTTAAAGTCTGCAAGCTAAAACTCTACCTAAAGCACCTAAATCTCTAACTCTCAACACTAAAATTCAGTTGTTGCAATGACTGGCTTGTCAATGTCTATGTCCTCTGGACCTGGTTTTATGAGAAAAGCTTCCACGTCTAACTCTACCTTCCATGAAGAATTACATTGTAATTAGAAGTCTATCCAAGAGCTCTATTTGCATGCACACAGCCACTAAATGGAACCTGCTAGCATGGACTAGCCTTCTAGTTATTGAGCTAACCATTGCCTAATGGCCACTTACAGAAAATTTGTTAAGTATTAGCAGAAAAATGACTGACCACTTTTTACCACTGCATTCAGTATTTGCAGGGTACGTTTTATTGTATGAATTTTTCTCCGAGACCCTTTATGACTTGCATGGTTGAGATCTATGCCTTGGTTTCTGTGTGGCTTCAATTGTACAAGAAACAAGCAATGTAACACTTCAGCAATAACAAGGAATTTCAGTAGAAGTGCCATGTGCTCTGAATATCCACAGAAGAAGAAACACCTTTGAATTATGAGGTCAACAACATGCCCAGCTTCTCATCAAGAAAACATATGACAGTTTTTACTACTTCTTGAGAGGTTTGTGAGCCAAATTATAGTTTCTATATTATTGTCAAACACAGTACTCAGGTTTCCAGTTTATTAGTTAGAGGAAGTCATTTTATTTCTCTGTTGTGGTTACTGGTTTTTCTTTTTTCCTTCAGATTTCTCTTTGGCTCAATGTTTTCTCTTGAAATTGCTCATATTTTGGACAAGAAAATAGATTTATTTTCTGTGATATGCTTTCAATTGGTGATATCAGAAAACAAGTAGAAGAATGTGATATAGGTTTCAGGGTACGTGTAGCAGCCAATTTTCTAGGATTAATGTCTCAATTAAATGGAAGTATAACTTCAATATTCTTTTCAAAAATGTGTATCAAATCACACTGTCTTTCTCCTTTCTGGCAAATGTTTTAGTTATTTTACAGACCAGTGAAGTTCAGAGAGTCAGGTTGTTTTCTGTCTCAATCACAACAGAGTAGACTTAAATTTCAAGCTTGTATACATACAGTTTTCTTGCAGGAAGATTTATAGCAGTCCAGCTTCAGTCAATATCTTAGTTAAAGAAACAACAGAGCTTTCAAACTGGCTATGACTGCAAACTACTCTTTACTTCACTGTTCAGATTATTAACTCCATTCATTCTTTCGTCTAGAAATCACCACCTTATAGACAGTCTTTACAGACAGTTCTATAGAGGGCTAAAGGGGAATCATTCAGCCAAAGGCACCTTTTGTCTTCTTAGTCTCAATATAAATACTGAAAAATATTTCAATTTGGTCTCATGTATTTTAAACGGAAAACAGCTGCACTCCTACACAAAATGGCTAGTGTTGATTTTTTTGGGGGTTCTCACTGCATAACCGAAAAATCAAAAGCTAATGAGCTAATCCAAAGTAGCTGAGAAATCCTTTGGGGCGTTTTCCTCGCTCTTTCTAAACACTCAACTATGGCATTCAGAGACTTTTTCCTTAAAAAAAAAAAAAAAAAAAAAAAAAAAAATATTCCATATTCTTACTTGATTTTAAGAAATTCTCCCACATACCTGAGTCATGGTCAAGCTGTTTAGCCTAAATACAGTGTGATTAATATACGTAGCAAGTTAAATTGTTCTTCTCAACCAGGATATTTTAATTCCATCTGTATTTTCTCCAGTTACCCGAGGACCTGGATGTAAAGAAAAATGGACTAGTGAGAACCATTGGAAACCTGTAACAGACTTACTTCTTCATAATGCAGACAACAATAGGCACTACCATCTGCCCTAGAACTGGAGTGCAAAACCCCTCAGTACATTTGATGTTCCTTCTCAGAACTTTAAATTCTCCAGGTTGTCCCTAAACACAAAATATCATGAAACTTCTATTGTTCATTTTAGAGTTAAATATTTTATCACTGTAGCTTGTTGTTTGAATAGTAATTAAGTATTTTTTATCTGCTTTTGAATGCTACTTTTCTTATTCAAACACTTTCTGTTATTGAGCAAATTGAGGTATATTCCTGGCTTCCACACTACAAACAATTAATTTGGCAGGTGCTGCACCTGTCTCTGTTTTGTGTGACTCCATACAAGAACAGAAAATTGCATTGGTGAAAAATGTCCCTGTTGATCTGCTTCTGTCATCAATGCCTTCTTTACAGTTTAAGCTGTCATCCATCAATTTTCACTGCATTCACACCTGATGATATAGAAACACCATGCATTCCAAACTCTGGCCACAGTCTCAGTAACACAAACTTAAACTATTTGTTTCTCAAGCTTCACACTCCAACATCTGGAAAAAAGAGTAACAACAACAAAATTCTTGAACTATATTATTCTGTTAGAAAACCAAAGAAGCTTTCTGTACATCTGTGTGCATGAAGATCATATATTCTACCAAAAGCAACACAGGGTGATAGAGGTTCTTGTACTCAGTGAAAAAGTCATTAGACATTTGAAATAGAAATTACCTGCATCTACTTGCTATCCCTGTAACATCCTTAATAAGAGGGTCCTTTATCATGCCTCTTAGGCAGTATCCTTCACAGACATTGTAACAAGGAATGCAAGAACTTTTTTTTTTTTTACTTATTTTTACATTTGAAATAAATTATTACATAATACTTTGTGGAGGGCCATCCTTCTTTTATGACCTTTGAACAAAAAAGTGCAATGCCTGGGAGCAAAAATATTGACAAAGTAAGGTTAGTTTTCTCTGTAAAGGACTATTAATTAAAGCCCAGAGCCCTGCAGTGAGTTAAAATATCTATTGCTAACTTCCATCTTTTAGAGGCAGGAGGAGGCATCAAGGGGACAAGAGAGTTATCCAAGGCAGAGATATTGCATGATGCATATGCCATAATCAGTTGTGCCATAAAATAAAGGTCAGACCATGAACAGCAGCAGCACCAGCCTAGCTGCAGTTGCCTGGGTTGTTTGGGGTTTTTTTGTGCCCCAGAGAAGACTCTTAATATCAAGTTTAATCATCCAAGATTGTCAAACCCAAGATTCTTTATAAAAGGTCCTCTCATTGAATTCATAGGGAAACTATTTTTTTTTTCATTTAAGTCTTTGTACTTCACATTTCAAGGGCTTTTTGCTTTTCCTTCTTTTTTGTACCTTTAGTATAAGCTAAAAATATTTTTAATAGTGATTGCCATGGCAATAAGTAAGCTAAACTCTCAGTGTTTGAAGTTCCAACTGATGCTTGACAGTTCAATGTTGTAATTGACTCAATTTATTTATTACATCAAGTTTAACACAACAAACTCCACACAACACTTAGGTTCTTCATGGCTGCACACAGGGCAGCATAGGGGTAAATTTGGATCCAGCTAGGAGAGGAGCAAGGACATGTGAAGTCCAAGTAATTTCTTGAAAGCAACAGTGCTATGGGAACATACCCATAATAGATTCTGCTTTCAGCTAGGGGACTGAGGAGTGGGCATGGAAGGGTAGCTCAGAATTCTTTCCGTGGACACCTCTACCAGAGGTGAAAAGGCTTTGCCTTTTTCTTCAACATAAAGCCTGTTTTGCCAGCATTTTTGCAGAGGCAATAAATCCAGTCCTAAACGAAGAGACACATGACTTTGGAAATAAACTTGAATGCTCTGAAAGTGCCTCAGGGCCTTTGGTGAGATATCAAGAACATGAATTTCCATTGATAACATAAGAAAACTGTTATTGATAAGACGTTGGATGCAATTTTATGTATCTGCATTGTTTTAGTAAAGAAGTACAGTATTTCTCCTCAAATCACTCTGAAATATGGTATCTTGATTACAGGGGACATAAAAGATGGATGATCAGAAAACTTTCAATGGTTGTTCCTGTTTGACTTGCAACATAAAGAGCAAGGAGCCTGATTTTAGAGACCCTAAAATAAAAGAAGGGCTCAAATCCAATATAGAGCTTTTTTTTGTTTGTTTGCTTCAATAAACCTACATTTTATCTTCTCTGCAGGGCACAAGTTTATCTTCCAAACAGCGTCCATTTTAAAGATATACTCATCAGCATTGTAGTATAATTTTTTGAGATGTGCTGCAGGATTTCAGACTCCTATGGAGTAGGAATAATGGAATAATATAAAGATTACAGCTTAAAGCGTAGGTACAGCAGAGTGTATTTGCCCTTGCCTTTTGTAACAGACAGGGATTTGGTATAAAGCTGCACAATTAGAAAAATGCATAGCCTTACTCGAATCTGTAAGAAAAAAATCATATCATGCAGGTGCATATTCATGGAGCATAGCAGGTGCAGGTAAATATGCTTGATTCTGAAACTACACGTAGCTAGTCACCTGCAATTTGTATATTCTCACCAACTTGCATCTTTGCATCTCTATTTAACTTTCCTCAAATCAAAAGCCCAGCTCATCATACTGCACATTACCACTAGGAACCATTACCACAGCTTGATCCTTCATTAAGGTATCAGTATTCATCCTAGCACTCCTTGCTCCAGAATCTACAATTAAATTATTGCTTTAATTGACTGTTGTCACTAACAGATAGGGAAGTGCATGTGCTTAGTCCACAGAAGCAACTAAAGATACTTCCTTATTGTAGAATTACAGTACAGATTGAAATGTTCTTTCTTTAGGCATAAGAAAGAGTTATAAATCACTGCTTCAGCACAGCCATCTCCAAATGATGGGGTTTGGGGTTTTCCCTTTTCCAAGTTGCGATTCACACTCATACTTGCCACTGGCCTAATTTTAAAGTTATGGTCCTTTCTGCTTTCCAGTCCTTATCAATATTCTGAGACTGCTGATACAATAAGTATTTCCCTGAAAATGGAGGGAGATTTTAAAGTAGTTGTCATGTTTTGGCTGTCTGGGAATCTTTTTCATATTTTGATGGGCACCCATAAAGGAGGAAAGGAATTGGCAATGACACACTGGAGTTACGTTGGAAGGCCAAATTCTCCAAGTTACCTAGTAAATAATGCTATTGTTTTACCTAGGCTAAGCCTCGTCGTCCACTGCATGCAGAACAAGACCAACCCAAAATAATGAGGAGCAGTGGCATATACCTGCACACAGTTAAAGTGACAGTGCCTCCAACCTCACAATATTCCTTTCATACTATCTTGATTGTTTTATACTATATCAGAGATTTAAACTGTGCTGAAGTTGGTTATAGTTCTAGCTAAGTTAAGAACTGACATTTTAATGGCACATTTGAGGAATTTATATAAACAAGTCATATGACCCTGACGTGATAGCTTAAATGTAGCCTTGAGTAATTCAGCCCAGACCCCAAGGGTACAGGGAAAATCATAACTCTCTTTAGTCTTTTGAGCCGTTAAAATTCAGCTAGACTGTGAAGTTGACAGCTGTTTACTGTAAGGTTACCTCCTGCTTGCCAAATAATAGGGCTGCAATTGGCACCCTTCCACCCTCTTAGTTGAGAAAAGACTTTTTTACAGCCAGAACAGAAATAAAACCTTTCCTCAAGCTGGAAAGGTGTGTATCTTTAAGTAGGCTTAAGTAAGACTGAACTGGTCCATTACCTTAGTTTCATTCTTTTCAAAGTAAACATTATCAAAACATTTGAGTGGAATATATATGCCAAACTGGAATTCAGCCTAGTAATACTAGAAGATACACAAGATTAAGAGTAATGGCACACATACTTCCAAAGCCTCCCAGCTCCCATTTTCCTCAGGATGCCCACATTGCTGTGAGAAGAAAACTAGGCTTCCTGCCTTGATCCCTCAGCTAATAAATGAAAAGAAATACTTTCTCCTTTGTCACATGAAAAAAAGGCATAATTTTTTATGATCAGCTGCCAAGAAGATGCATATTAATGATGAAAAAAGATAAATGTCATGTTGGGGTCAAGAAACAGGGCAGAAAGGTCAGCAGTATCCTCTTATTGGAGTCCAAAGCCCATTACTCATAGTTTTGTACTTTGCGTTTTACTGTTCTTAAGCCCACGCTCAAGCCTGTTGAAAATATTCTGCATTACACCAGTGTTAGCTAAAAATAGGGTAGAGGATACAATGACTCTTCTTCCTTTTTAGCCTCCTAAGTCTCCTGTGTGTGCTCTCTGCAAGCCCATGAGTTTTCACTCCCTGCCACAAAGCTTGTGTATCTCATCAAAGAGGACAAACCTTCCTCATTTTCCCTCATAATCAGAAATACACGCTCAAAGGTACAGTTTTGAACCACTCAGAACACATGCATACAACAGAAATGTTTCATTTTTAAGCCATTGTATTTCTAGATTACATGAAAAGGTCTAATCCTATGACTGCTTCCCCTTCTCATATTTTAAAATAAAATAAAGAGCTATTTCTTCACTTCTCTCAAAAACAGAGTAGGTACCTACCTGCAACAGCAGAGCTGATCAAAAAGCACTGCCATTCAACCAGTCCAACTGCCTTAGGTGCCCAATCTTGAGAAAAGTGGAAAGTTCCACACACCTCACCTTTAACAGTTTCTGCTAATTAGCTCTAAATAGCTTCTTCTGCACCTGGCTTTCCTAGGTCTTAGGCTCTGTATTAGAGACCCCAAATCCCAAACTCAGTGTGGGAGTTGGCTGTAGTGAGCAGCAACTGCTCTGTGGGTGTTTCAGGAACTGACTGGGAGGCAGCAGAATGCTTACTGCTACTTGTAGTTTTGAAGTCATTTGATACTTCTGAAAATCTTATTTAAGAGCTCTGAACAACACCAAATGTCAGGAAAAAATGCAATGCAATTAAGATGCTTCTTGAGAACAACAAAAAAAGCCCTTTCCTGAGTGGATCAATAAGAAAGCTTTTCCACCTTACAAGGAGCTGCAGAGCAGATATCTATATGGTCAAGTCATGGACTTGACAATGCTCCATACTCAGGCCTAGTCCTGGGGCTAATGCAGTTCTGACATCCAAGGCTCCAGAGGAGACTGCTCAGGACAGCAGCCCCATGTGCTGCATGCCGTTGCATCCTTTTCTATATTACTCAGTGAATTTTGCTATTCTGGGCTGGTACTCCCATTCTCTTTAGCATCCACCAATGGTCAGCTGTTGTGTCCTCGATAAAAGCAATCCACACCATTGATGGACATTAGGATCAACTGTAACTCCCATTTATTTTACTTGTCTTGCTCATTCATTATTGCTTAGCTTGCCTTCCCTTGGCTTTTGTGTTGTTAGTTTCTCTGTTTTCCATGACTAAGATGGATGTTGAATTCTTTGCAAATGGGACTGCTCAACAGATGGCTGTTCCGTTCATACTCCATTGGATTGATTGTTTGGTCTTTTTATAATTAGATTTTTCTGGTGCTTTGTATTATTTTAATCAGTCCTTATTAATGGATGGGGCTAAACAAATAAGCTTTCCTCTAGTGTAACGACATTAAACAGTTAAGAGCATGCCATCTTATATAACAGTAACTAAAACCATTTTGGCCTGAGAAAAACCTTCAGACTGTCCTTGTGCAAGTGCAGGAAATTGTTTTGGATGCCATAATTTTTAAACACTTAATTAATTTCCTTCAAGCCAAGACTATTTTCTTCCTCTAATGAGAATTATAAAACCTGTCAGGTCTGAGTCTTCTATCTTTAGTCATTTGTTGGAATTATGCAAGTCCAGAATTTAAAATAGAATATATGGAGGCTCCTCGACTAGGTTCAAAACTGGCAAAACTAATTCCATAGAAAGATTCCTCAGAAAAAGCTGACTTGGAAGCCAAGTGGATCATGGAAAAATTTAGCAAAAAGTGTATTTTGAGAAGGTATGAGTTGCTTAAAATACCACTTTGCATCTTAAACTGAACTTTAGCATTTGCTATCAGGAATGCTGTAATAACATTATAATTATCTATAATATCAGAAATTTTATGTTCATCCTACTTAAAGGTAATACACTGTGAGTCACTAAAAATTATGAAACTGAATTGCCATTTCAATTTCAGGATACCATTGCCTCAACTTGCACGACCCAGATATACCTAGATAGGAAACAAGTTTTCAATATGTATGTATGTTTTTATATATGTATATACTGACATAGACCTTTAGAAAAACATACTCAATAAAATTTAATATCTCATATCTTTTGGATAGTATGCTACTGGACACTGAGACAAAGTTACTCTGTGATGCTTCGCTTCCCATCTGTTATTTCTGTGATTCTTGGCAGTTTTTCCAACTGACAACTCTGTGGTGAAGGTCTGAATCCAGCGATCTGAGTGGGTGATATCTATCAATCTTGTGCCACACATATGCAACATTGCTAGGCAACAGGTAGCAGCATGACACCCACATTCTGTAATTTCCTTTTGGTGACTGAGACTTTTACTATATTAATTATACTGAACTTTATTCCATGTATTTCAGGCATTAACTTCTATGGAAAATATTTTTAAAAACTCTTTGAGCTAAGATTACTTTCTGTTGCATATTAAATGAACAGATATTGGCAACTGATAAAATCATCCTTCTAACAATTGCTACATATGAATGGTGCACAAAGCCTTCTAAAATTGCAGATAAGTGGGATATCAGATTATTTTGTGTTGAAGATAACTATGCTACGAGGAAAAATTTTTGTAAGGACTTCAAAACATAAAAGACATAAAAATGTAAAGTGAGGAGATAACTAGGTAGGAAATTCCTTTTTTCTCTGCTTGCTTTCTCTACTCTATTTTTTTTGCTGGTTTCTCCTTTTCGGTGGTTAGGATGCTACAGAGGGACTAAGCTACAGATTTACTTTCATGTCGCATCACAGACTTTTTGTGTGACCACAGACAGATCAGCTATGTTACACTACAGAGAGAGTGTAAGTGAGCTGCACTCACTTTACTTCTCTTGAATTAGCCTAGCTTAGGAAAAATAGCCAGCCCTTCAGCATTATTACACCCTTGCAGGTAATGTATTTTTCTATGGATCTGGGATTTCTCAAAGATGTGTTCCATAGTTATCTAAGCTGCAATAAACTGGGTCATTTTACACATTTAATTTTGAAATAATTCGCCTGTCCTTTCTGAATACGCAAAGGAAATCCCTGAAATGTACTCAAATGGAGCTAGTCTATTTGTTGTAAAGTGCTTGTGTTAGCCGCTTATGAGTGATAAGAAGTTCAGCTTTAGTTCACACCCTCTGAGAAACCAGCCAAATCAAATTAACAGCAGCAGCATACTCATATTCAAAGTTTTGCCAGCAGTCAGAACGTTATTCAGGGCAGCCCTTGAATCACAACCCAAACTCTCTTTGCAGCAAGACAAGGCTCTTTGAAGGCATCTTCAAATGATTATGAGTGATCAAGAGCAATCAAATTACCATTACTTGCAAAACTACCACTGATTCCCATGTCTTGGCTAAACATGAGTAATTCAGTATGCCAGCATCACTTATGAGAACTTGGATATAGCTTAAATTGGATTGCACTTTGAGTTCTCACCTGTATCACTTTATCTCCCACAGTGTCTGTGAGCTGCCCGTAACCTGTGTGTGCAGGTACATAGTTGCCTGATACATGCAAATGCCATATCAAGGCTGATAGCTCCCTAACTAGCAACTTAATTTGTGCAATTTTAAGATGAATGGGAAGAAGGAAAACACTCGAAATCTTTATGTTATTTGTGGTCAATGAGACAAGTATATGTATATACTGTATTTATAAGGCAACTATTGTTACAAATGAAATTTCTTGAAAATGTGCCCATGGGATACTTGGGATACCAAGTCTCAGCATCAGTACATTGTACGGGCATGCTGCTCATGCTTGTACAATACATAGTATGTCTATCTGAGAGATATTTGCTGCTGTTACTTACCAGGTTTTATGTTCAGCTTGCATCTATGACTGGAATGTACATTCTGTAAGAAATTTTTATTTGTATACAAAGGGAATGACTTCAAGAATTTGAAATGCATGAAGAATTTTCCTCCTGCATTTGCTCCTTCCTGACGTTGGCTCAAGACTGCAAAGGGAAGTGAAATCCAAACCTGAACAGTAGACCTAAGCGAGCTAGGAAAACTTGCACTTAGCTGTGAGATACCAGGAATAAAACAAGAGACCAGTTCCTTCAGAAGACGTTTTTCCTCTGCATTTAGACTTAAAAATCAGGTTTGGGATAGTACCAGATGGGTAGCTTTATTTGAATACAGTAAGTTCTGCTGGATGACGGATGGGCTCCAGAAGGAAAGTCCGAGTGGGCACACCGTCTACTGGCTCAGAGCAGCAGATTAGGAAATAGTCTGTATCTCCTTTGCTAGGCAGCAACCTGGATGAGGTGTTATGTGAGGTACCTGTTTAATGTCCAGCTGTGATTAATAAGGTTGGAGAACAAGCTCTTCAGTTACCAAACACACCTTTTTAATGCTGAGTCCCACTGGCTTAGGAGAAAAAATTCAGGCTGACAAACACACATAAAAATCTGCATTGGTTTTTAATTAGGTTGTTCCCTGTTGCTGCACATTTTTGTGCCAGACGTGAGCCCAGTAAGAGCAGAAAATCCCACCATGCTTGTAAATACCCATTGGTAGTCAAATAGGAGCATGGCTTTGGGAGTCAGAATTTATCACTGAAAAATACTGTTGTTTAAGCAACAAAGTAGTTTCAGTTTCCCTGTTAGTATTTGGATTTTTGTAATTTCCGCTAAGAATTTAGCAGGCAACATCAAAAGCCTTAGCTTGGGGAATTCATAAGCAGGGATATGTTTAATACAATTTCAGATGTATTTGTAGAAGATGCCAAACTTGCTGTGGGAACTGATAATTTAATTACATTCTTGTTTATGTGATTCATATACCTAATATTATGAGTACTCTATTAAAAAATAAATAACTTAATTTTTCATAGGGCATTGCTTTGTTCTGCTATACAAGTAAACAGTAGATTACATGGAAGGCACAGCTTTGATTGGCTGTAAAAATTAGGATATTGTACTGTGAAATAGCTCTCAAATATAGCTAAAGAAAACAGGCTGCATATACATAAACACATAAAATCTCCAGGGAAAAATTAACACCATATTTGGGAATTTTATGTTGAATGTCACAAATCATATCAAGTCTTGAATACCAGTAGCTTAAATAAAAAAAATATTCTCATAAACTGTTTATCATACACATTTCTTAAAATGTAAGCTTTCATTTTTGCACCAAGATTTAATGCAACCGGCATGAGACTGTTAGGCAAAGTCTCTCTCATATCTTTAGGCTATATACTGTGATCAACAAAAGTGCTGGCTTTATCATTTTCATAGACAAGATGCAGCTGTAGTTCTGTGGTAGTCAATGAAATTGCACCAGTGAAAGCAAGAGAATCGGACCTACATTTATTAAGTGGGCCTGATTCTCTTGCTCATATTTTATCAAAATATACCACTTTATTTTTCTGCAAAAATGGAAAGATTTCTTTACAGGCTCAGGAGACACTTAATACATGTCTGCATATCTGTTACGCAGTGAAAACCAGTTTTCTCCTGAACTGACTGCATAATTTAAAATGTATATGCCCTGAGTATCTCTAAAATCTAATTTAAAACAAGTTTGCTGTATTTGTGGATACTGTGAAGGTCAAACGGATTTTTATAGACTTTTTTTCCTTATTTAAACAGTGCTTCAGTGGTCAAATTCTGCCAATTGTTAAAACCCTGTGTCTACCTGCAACTAAGCAAAATTCTTACAATTGACAATAAATACAGTGGTGAAGCATCGTAAATCTGGATATACAGAAATTTAAGACTTGGGGATCTAAGAAAAAAGAAATCTCTGGCAGAGGCAATGTTTTTAGATTTTCTATACTATGGCAAGATCAATCTCTTTTCAGTAGCCTTTGGAAAGCACAAAGAATGCTCTGTGTGCCACTCATTGCAAAAAGGTAGTAATATTTTTTATAGTCTTTTAGAACTTATTCCATCCAAACTGGTGTCTCTGCAGAACCCCAGCTGCTGTTTTTTGTGCCAGGGAAGAAAGAGAAGTGCAGCAGGTAAGCTGTAAAACCACACACATAGTGAATCAATTCTGCACTGACTTGTGCAGCAGAGTGCTGGGAAGAACACATCACGGGGAGGCCAAAACTGAGCTCCAACCGCAATGGAATAACTTTGTTGTAATCCTGCTATGCACAAGAAAGCAGAGAGGCCAGACGTACGTCCCAAATGGACCCATGTCACAGAATTCCTCCTTTGCAAAGCGCCCATTGATGCTGCAGCTGGAATCTGCCCAACTCAGGATGATTTCATGCTTCAGGAGAAGTGGATGCAAGGGTACAGTTGCAGAAAAAAGGAACACTATGATGAAACTGTCCCTTATTGTCCATGAGGTCCTATCAACTAAAAATATTTCTTCCAGCAAATGTCAGAATTTTTTATTTTATTAAAAATTTCAGCAGGATTTAATATGTTTGTATGCATGATTGCTCTTTGTTTTCAATTTTCAGATAAGCTGAAAGCTATATGTTTATAAAATTTAAAATTCCAGAAGTATTTTGACACTCAGAGAACTTCAGCATCTAAAGCAGCTTGGCTTTTGTTTGCTCTGCATGTTTTCCCATCCTTTACTCCTTATCAGAGCGAACAGACAATGCTACCAGGTTGCAGGGGTGACATCTGGCTTATGCACAGGGCAGCTGACAATAAAAATGGCAATATAGCAACGTATTTGGCATATGTGGATTTTTCCCAGTGCTGTATGGTTGGGTCAGCTTCACAGAATGATGATTTTGAATTTACTATCAAAAAGCTAGAATTATCTCAAAGCTATTTAGCTGTTAAATTTCCCCAGTACATATATGCATACACAGATAATATAACTAGGAGACAATGAAAAAGAATAGCACAGCATGATTTCTTATTTCATTTGTTGCATTGTTTCAAGTTCTCTTCTTGGAGGAAGATGTGTGTCTAATAGTTTCAGTTGGAATATACAAAGCTCATGATGTACATTGCTAATGTACAAAACGTATTTCCTACTATAAGGAGACTTAGACAATAAACATATAATGAGACCGCAAGTAATTTCTCACTGAAAGCTAACCGTTCCAAAGTCCTTGACCTAAGTGTAGGATTATTTTCATCAAGATGGCTAAAGTCATCACAAGTATATGAATTGAAAAATGAGAAAATGGCTGTATCAGTATGCCCAGAAAACTATTCAGACTCATGAATGCAGTCTACAGTAAAATCAGCCAAGGTTATCACCAGATGTTTCTTGTCCCACTTGCCACAGCTTGATTGTATTGTAATTAATTCAGCTGAAAAGTCTCTGTGAGAACTGTGTTTTCAGCACAATTTCAAGCTTCGTTTCAAATAGCAGAAATCATTTCTGATTTCTTAAAACATCCTAGACAAATGTGAAGCTCTGCAGTTAAAGTATGCCAGAAAGTACTTTTAAAAATTGCACTTAAAGAGCATTAAAGGAAAATTTTCAAAGTAGTTATATTAAAGCTAGAGCTCTGGGGTTCAGAAACTTACACATGTGTAGCATGAAGTCTTATTACCTTATTCAGTAAATTATTTGCCCCAGACCATACTACAACATCAGAGGTACAACAGAAATTTTAACTTGGGCTTCTGCAGCAAAACATAGTAGTATTTATCCAGTTAGCCATACCTAATATGAATAAACAAAAAAATCAATATCTCCCAAGGTATTTTATAGCTCACCCTCCTTTTTTTTTTTTTTTAATGGCATATCAGGCCAAAGACCTACTATATTCTTGTTGTGAAGAAAGATGCTTTTAGTTATTTGAAGTTTGAGGTCTGTTTAAAAATGGATTTCATTAAAGTTAGATATTCACAGGCATGAAGTTAAGTCATAAATAAAACGGAACATATTTTATCCTAATATACCACTTTATCTGCAATATTTGCAGAAAGAACATGTTGAAATGCACTTCTGAACTACTTTGAATCTGATTCTGGACAACACAAGACAAAATGTGATATGTTAAAAATTATACTTCTGGTCTTCAGAAGCATTGACCAGCAGACCCTATATTTAACTTCAGGTAGAATTGTATTCAGCATGTGTGAAAATTTGCCCTAAATTAAAGATAAGTGCTTTTATGTGGGTTACATCAGTTTAAGTACCACCCACAAATTATATAGTGATAGTTCTTCCCACTGGAAAATCGTCTTTTGGATTGTTTTAAAATAAAAGCACAGACCAATGTCAGCCCTCTTACAAGCTGCATAGTAATGTGAGGAGGGGAAGGAAAGATTTATTTGGAATCTTCTAATTGACCTCAGTGGAATTGGGCCTAGACCCATTAAAACATTAATGAAAAGCAGTTATGGAGCATGAATAGTACTCAACCTAAAACCTTAATGTCTAGCTGATATTAAGTAAT